>NW_019384255.1:655558-669020 GCF_000648655.2 Copidosoma floridanum | reverse complement strand
AAAAAAAAAAAAAAAAAAAAAAAAAAAAAAAAAAAAAAAAAAAAAAAAATACTATTACTAATTTTATTGCTACTTCTACGACTTATTGTATTACTTCTCTTACATCCGCCCTAAACGGTGTGCGGAAACTTGTCGAAGATTGTGCTGCTTGCTGCCTAGGTCGGGTGAAGGGGCCTTAAGCTTACGTTACGGTACACCATCCTTCCTTACTTTTTTGCTAAATCCTCTATTCTTAAACAAAATCTTTAAAATACTGCTATACATCTACACCGACATGCTTTCGTGCCGTTGTTGGGTCCTCCCGTTTTTCATGGCTGGACACGGCCATTCGCGACCCTGTGCTGGCGCGGAGGATGAGGTGAGACTCGATGCAGTGACCGGTTCAAAAACAAAAAAGATGTGCCGAACCTTTTAATTAAGGAGTCTGGCCATTGAGGAGCTATATGGAGGGCACTTCTAGTGCATACCAGCCGGTACTCTTCTGCGAGGCTGGGACTCGGAGATTAACAGTGGTCTTTTCCTGGCTTGTGGCTGGGGATTGGCACGACATGAAAGAAACTCACACCCACACTAAAACAGAACCCTATCACCTAGTTTGATATTTTTGGGAGCTCCTTAAAAATGGTCTCTAGCCGAGGGCAGAAGGCTCGCCGTGTTTGCCCTGCGGTGCGACCCATGAGCGTCCAAAGGGAGATCCTGGGCAGCAAGGCGATACCTACACTGCACACCAAAGTGACCCGAGCTGTCTTTGACTCCTGCTGACTGATATACGGGAGGCCAGATTCTTAACCAGGTCTGGTCAATACTAGGGTGGCCGCGGGGCGGGGGTGGGCTCGTCGTGCTGCTGCAGCGGTCTTGCTGGCCCAGCGGGGGCCTGTTGGGTTGGGATGGCGCGGGAGTGGTGCAGCTTTTGCTCTGCTCTGGCGCTTTCTCGGCTCCGCGGGCCTTTATTTGGGCTGATGGGATTGCTGGCCTGGCATTGCTGGCTTGCCTTGGCTGCTCAACTTCTCCAGTGTGGTCAGTGCATTCTGCCACGTGATGTCTGCCAGAAACTCTCCAGGGAGTGGATCATTTCTTGGTTGGGGCGTGATTCTCGAGGCAGTGGAGGTAAGATAGCGTGGTAGGGCGTGCTATATCTTGAGGTTACCCACCTGGTCCAAAACCACCCTTCAGGCATGTGTTGGGGGTAGATGGCAGCCTCCACTGGCTGAGGGTTCCCGATGGGTTAGTAAAAGCCTTGGGATAAAGCTTGTATGTTGCAGAAATAACCCACATAAGCACAACCAAGGAAGAAGCAAAAGGAGTGAGTGACGGGAGGGAATTCCCTGTCCAAAACAGAGTGGATGAGCCGAACCATGGGGCAGAGCCAGACATGACTGCGGATGCAGCATTTAACGACCTTGTGAAGGCAATGGAGCAGCTAAGCGCGCTTATGGTGAAGCACCCCAACACGGCGGGCACATAAAGGAGAACGTCTAGCTGGCGGTGACTGCTATGGGCGTCCCCAAGCGTTTCTAGGCAAGACCCGGGGAAACAGACGAGCGGCACACAGAGGAAGACACAAAAAGAAGCAAAGAAAAAGCGAGAACGAGGGGGAGAGACCCTGAGTCCAAAACAGGCGTCAGAAAAGTCCCCAAAAAAGGCAAAGGGGTCTGGACCTCAGCCGCACACAGAAGGTGGTGCGGCTGATGATCCAGCTTAACAGGCTGAGTGGACGAAGGTCCAAAGAAAGGCGAGAAAAAAAAAGGGATGGCTAAGGGAATTAAGCTTCTTGGGGCTGAGTGGCTACCCCTTCCCCCTAAAGTTGCCGAGAAGAAGCGCCACAGGATCAGGCCCAAGGCGATTTTGGTTATGCCAGCAGAAGGCAAAAAGTATGCCGAGATCCTGGCCCTGATAAAAAAGGTTGACGTGGCCGGGCTCGAAGCGGACGTGGATTCTGTCAGGGAAATGAGGGCGGAAGTTGTCCTCGTTGAACTGAGGAACACTGAGCCTGAGCGCCGCGATGTGTTCGCCGAGGCACTAAAGAGTGCTGTGGCGGACGCGGGTGGTGTAAAAACCCTTGCACCGAGCCTGACCTGGGAGATCAGGGACGTCGATCCAACGATAACCAGAGAGGACGTCGAGGTGGCAATAAAGAGCTGCTTCGATGAAGGCACAGCCCCTTGTATGGCCATGCGGCTTTCCCCTGGGATCAACAGAGGAAACCGCATAGCCTACGTCGACGCACCTGCAACGGCGGCCCCTATTTTTGATAAGAGGGACCACATAAGGCTAGGTTGGGTAAACTGCAGGATGCGCCCAAAGCCAACAGTTGAGCGCTACTTCAGGTGCCTGGGTTTCGGACACATTGCTAGGCAGTGTGACGGATCTGACAGGACCGGAGCGTGCTGGAGGTGTGGTGAAAGGGGCCTCATGGCACGAGACTACTCCAAAAAAGAAGTGAGATGTTTCGTGTGCGAAAGCATGGTCCCAAAACTGGACACCAGGCACGTCGCTGGGACTGCCAGGTGTCAAGCGCCTCAGGCGTCTGTGGGAGCGGCTCGGCGAAACTGGTGGTGATCCTGCAAATAAACCTTGATAGGACCGTGATTTACTGGACCAGTTCTCCTGCGCCTGGGGTGTGAACTTGCTCTTTATAAATGAGCCGTTCCGCACGTTACCAGGTCGGCGCTGGTACTGCGACAGGACTGGATGCGGAACCATCTTGATTCGCAGCAACAAGTTCCCGGATCCGATTCTGGAGGTGGGGACGGGTTTGTGTGGATCAGGAGTGAAAAAGTATTTTATGTGAGGTGCTACATTTCTCCTAACATATTGATAGGCGTCTTTAGAGGGTGGCTTGCCGAGCTCGAGGATGCTATTCGTGTGTGCGGGGAAAATGGCGACATAGTCCTGGCCGGCTACTTCAACTCCAAGGCCATCTCTTGAGGGGAGCCAAGAACCGACTCAACGGGGCGGGCGGTGCTAGAGATTGCTGCAAGGCTGGATCTCATCGTCATAAACTCTGGTAGTTCAGCAACGTTCAGGTGAACCGGAAACCAGGGCATGATCATCGAACTTACACTAGCGTCATCACAAATGGCGGCGCCGGTGTCTGACTGGCAGGTTCTGGAGGACTGTGAGTTAGGAAAACGACGCACGAAGAAGTGCACAGCAATTTTCTCCGGGAGCTGTGTCTCCAAGGAGACCCGAAGGTAAATATTATCAAGTCTCTATGATCGATACAGCCGGAGTCCGGGACAGACACTTTCATTACGCTCATCAGCTGCCCCGACTCTTGATTAGTCATTCCAGATCTAATCGTTCACAGACAGCTTTGACGATGACCGCATCCACGGGACACCTCGAGGCGGCGTGTCCACCGGCTCTTGCCCTGAGCCACATCGTCTGCGATGAATGAGTAGGGGCGCAAATCCCTAAGGCCAATTTTTACTTGGTCTCTCATACTCGTCTTTCAATAGTTTTGTTTTGATTGCTTTTCTCTCTCCACTCACGCAGAGTTTGCATTTTTCATAAAAGATTTGGAAAGCTCTAAGAAAGCGGAAAAAATTTCTTGACTTGACACGAAGTATTCGTTATACCTTGGACACTTATCGAGTTCTACCTTTCACATGAATTGCTTTCAATTTACATGCGTTCTGGAGCAGCTCATAAGTCTATGGTCAGAGGTATCCTTTGCCCCACAAAATGCAGGCAACACTGTCGGTTAAGCTAAACCGGTACACGTTTCCTTTGAAATTTCCATGGTCAGTGAGCATCTGAGTGCTTGCGTTATTTAATTCAACCACCTCGTGTCAAGTCGGTCTTTGACATTTTTGATGAACGAAAACGTTACACGTCCATTCATCGAGCTTTCAAAATTTTGGCACTCAGCCTGCCAGTCAAGTTTCACCCCGTGTTCGATCCCTTACTTCGGACTCGTTTACAGGTCACCCAATCTCAGTAGAGAAAGGCTTTCCGTATCGTCCGTTTTTTAGTTCACGATCTTAACGAAGCGACTCGACTGGCCATGGTGTACTTAAGGCGACACATGCCTTTGCCTGGCGCTTCTGCGCTTCAGGTCTTGAGCTGAGACATGCCCAACTCCGATCGCAATTTGACCGTGGTCCTTATTTGTCCTCAGTAGGGTCATTTTCTTTCTAATCTGGCAAAGGGCACTGCTACTCTCGTTGGGGTCCATGCGAGAGTCAGTCAGTTGCTCCTTGCGCTTTTTCACACTAATTTGCCTTTCGCTCCTGCTTGTAAACACTGGCAGATTTTTTTGTGCATCTGTTCTCATGGAAGCAAGAGTTGCGCGAAGTATCGGGTGTTTGACCAGAACAACCCACTGCCCCCAATCGCAGTGCTCTTCATGCGCTTCGTTTTTCTAAATAAAAAAAGGTTAAAGAGTCTTAGTCTCTCAACCAGGTGGTCAAGTTCCAATTCTGGGTCTCCTTTCATGCAACATTCTCCCGCTCGCGCCTTAGCTGAAATCGCCGAAGCATGAGATTTGATTACCGTCATTGAGAGAAAACGGCGCTCATTTTCCCTGGCTCGGGGTCACTCGGGCTTGCCACACCCGTGCCGTAATTTTTGATGACTGCCCCCTGAGGATTCTGAAACGAGGACAGTTGCTCCCAAGCCAGCTCGTTCAGGGATAGCTATGACAAGCGCGCCCCCTCCCGCCGACTTATCCAAGATCACCAATTCGGTGAAAGTCGAGGCTCTTGTAGGAGGTACCATGAGACGTGTCAAGGAATGGTAACACACATGTATGCCCAAAAGAACCGCCAGGCCGGGCCGGCGTTCGTGCTACTGGTGAACCGAAGAAATTGCCAACCTGCGCAGAAAGGCGCAGCGCCTACGCCGTCTTGCACTGCAACACAGAAATCGCAAAGACGCAGTGGTAGCTGTTGCCGTGTACAGGGAAGCAAAAAATATTCCAGTGCGGGAGATCAAGGTAAGCAAGAACCAATGCTGGCGTGAACTCATCGCTGATGTAGATAAAGATACGTGGGGCCTGGGCTACCGAATAGCGCTAAAGAGACTGCGCAGCTCAAACCCGGTGCTCCCGATAGAGCCTTCCTTCTTGGAGAGGGTGATCTCTTGTCTCTTTCCGGAGCATTCCGAGAGGAGGCAGGAGAACATAAGTGTGAGCGAGGTGCCTCTTTTTACCCTCAATAGACTGATGTCAGTGGTATTAGAGACGCTGGGCCGCAAGGCCCCGGGGCCGGCCGAGGTGCCATCCAAAGTCCTCAAGGTCATAGCCACGGAAAAACCACACGTGTTGCTGGACATGTTTGATGCGTCTTTGCGCAACAAACTGTTCAGCAAGTGGTGAAAGATCCAAAGGCTTGTCCTTGTGGACAAGGGTAAACCACCCCCCTCGGTCCCGTCGTCGCTCCGACCTTCGTGCATGTTGGATAATGCCGGGACAATGCTCGAGAGGCTGATATGAACTCGTCTAAGAGGGGAAGTCAGTCTCTCGGATAATCAGTACGGGTTTCGAGGGGGACGATCGATGGTCATAGCTGTGGCTGAAGTCCTTGAGTTGGTCAGGGAGGCATGGAAACCCTCACATAAGACGAGAAGCGCCTGTGTCGTTGTGACTCTCGATGTTAGTAACGTTTTCAACTCGGCCAAATGGTCTGACATAATGAGGGCTTTAAGGTGCCAGAATGTACCAGAATACCTAAGAAAGATACTGGATAGCTATCTTCAGGATCATGTACTCCGGTACGACACGAAGGATGGACCAGAGAGAGGCGCCTGACGTCGGAAGTCACACAGGGCTCCATCCTTGGCCCTGACTTATGAAACCTGGTCTACGATAAACTTTTGCGCCTTTAAATGCCTCCGGGGGTCAAGATAACGGGTTTTGCTGATGACATAGCACTGCACGTCACAGCGAGATCCCGAGAGGAGGCCGAGCGCAAAATTCGGTGGACGATCGGGATAGTGCCGGGGTGGCTGTGGGGTCATGGTTTTGAACTTGCGATTGACAAGACGGAGATGGTCGTCCTTACCAGGCAACGGTGGTTCAGGGGGGACTTTTGCCTGAACGTTGCGGGTAAGGCAATCTGCATAAGCCCAGTTGGGCGCTACCTAAGGGCGTGGGTCAACTCACGGCTCACCTTCTAGGAGCACATCAAGAGAGCAGCCGATGAAGCCGCCAAGGTTCCGGGAGCGCTAACATAGTTAATGCCGAACGTTGGGGGCCCACGAGAGGCTAAAAGACATCTTCTGGCGTCGGTCTTCTACTCGATACTGCTGTACGGCGTGGAGGTATGGGCGGATGCGGTTGCGAGACGGGAGGTCCGAGAGCGCCTCATTTCGGTGCAGCGCATCGGATCTCTAAGGATTGCTTCCACCTACCGCACGGTTTTCTCTGCTGCTGTCATGGTAATAGCACGAACGATTCCCGTCATGCTGCTTGCACTGGCGCGGCGAAGGAAATCCCTGGGCTCCAGTGACGAAAGTGATGGCGACAGGTGGATGGAAACGTTGACGACGTGGCAGCAGGAGTGGAACCAGGCTAGTGTGGGTACATGGACGCACTGGCTGATCCCAAACCTGTGACCATGGGTGGAGAGAGGGCACGGAGAGGTGAATTATTACCTCACTCAGTTCCTTTCTAGGCATAGTTAGTTAACTGGGCAATGCCTATCTCCATCGCATGGCGGTGAAAGCATCCCCCAGATGTGCCCACTGCCCTGCGACGATTTATACCGTCAAACACACGTTTTCCGTGTGCGAGAGATGGCACCGTAAGCGCCAGCAACTAGTGAACAAGCTCAGCGTGACACCCACTCCCGATAAAATTATCTCTGAGATGCTTCGCACTGAAGAGAGATGGAGAGTGGTGGACGGTTACGTCGGGTCAGTGGTCCGTTGCAAGAAGGAAGAAGAGAAAGCCGCTGCGCGGGAAGCCGAGGCTGCCCTTTAGGTGGCAGCAAGGGAAAGCAACACATGTTGTAGCGCTAGAGAACGGGTGCCAATCTTTCGGGACCCTAAGTCCTTTCCAGGACTCAAGAGGACTGGCACCTCTAGCGAATGGTGACAAGTATTTTTCACTTATTGAAATATTGCCAAAACACAGCTTCGTTCTTGGCTTAGTAGAATACTTGTCATTCTACTCAATTCCAAATATTGATGAAAATTGTAATAAGTGTTACGTCAACAGTTAAGTTATGGTATTATTAATCAGTAGTTATGAGATCGAAAATATAAGGTCATTTTTAATAAAGATATTACAACGTCATAACATGACTCTTGATATTAAGCTGAACAATAATATGCTTTAAAGTGTTGTCAAGTAAAGCCATACCATTAATTTTGGACCAAAGATTTCTTTTAGCCGTCTATTAGGTTTCACTCAGCGAGTTCTTAACAACAACATGATTCATATTTCAGACTTACCTGTAGCTATTCTAAAGATAAACGCATTGAAAGTTAAATGTAACGTCATGAGTGAAGCTTACACGAATAGTAACAAAGTGCACACGATTCTTGAGTTCTTCCCAGCTGTACTACCAGGATATGAAATAATTAGTGTTTCTTCATAAATAAAATATTTATTAATTATTGGACGTACCATTGATCATATACAACTACGTATAGTAGATTAGGACGGAGATTTAGTTAATTTTTCTAGCGAAGTCATAACTTTAAAATTACATATAAAACCCTCTTCAAAACAAGTATAATTCATAGATAATTAAAGAAATCATAGAGGCACCTCAAGATGCACTCCAGCACTCAGTCAACAACGAGCTACCAAACCATAGAGACGTTAGAGAAAACAGTTTATCAGAGCATCAAGACATCTAAGAAAATAGCCAACACGTCGAAAATCAACTCATCTAAACAAACAGTTTATAAAAAGTCTCGGTTTGAAAATAAGAAATCCTGGTGAAAAAGAAGTTGGATACGTTTTTGTTGTATACAAACTGAACAAGATTCTTAGTACTCTGTCTCCAGTCGCATTTGATGAATCTATTGCATACTACGAGATTCATGCTCATTACCCATATGCATCGTCAACATATGGTAACAACGATGAAATTTGCATCTTAATTCAACATCAAGATTTGTGTCTTTTACCATCCAGAACTTCTTTACATTTTTATGAAAGATTGGTCAAACCAGATGAAAATATAGCAGTAACAAATACTGAATTAAGAAACAACATTACCTGCTACTTATTTCAAGAGAAAAGATATGAGATAAAACTTATTGAGGTGGATAAGTGCAAAAATGTTGTATTGAAAATCCTTAAGAAAAATTGCCTATCACTTTATCCTGATTAAAAATTTTTGATAAATGCAGGTTGGCTTGGTGTTGGAGAAAAATATTATGAACTTACTAATGATAACAGCTATGTTGACATCATGCTTCCACTGAGTATAATTGTAGGTTTTTAAGAAAACTACAGTCAGATAGTTGTTGACGTGAAATATGAGCGTTTACTTACAAGAGTAAAAAAAGATATAAATGCCGTGTTGCAAACTCCAGTTAATCCCAATGCTGCTGATCCCGCAGTCGAAGCATTTTGACAAGACTGATCAGAAAGGTGTAAGCGCTAGTATGTTTGGTCACTGCAACGTAAGCAATGTTAAACTCTTTTAAAATTCACAATATTATTCTTATGTTAACCTGAATCTTGATATAACGCGTAATTTGGATGCATTGCTGTATTATGTGTCTGCTTATTTTCAAAATTCTTACGATGGCAAAAATTGTCTTCATCTTCACTAGGCTAACATTTATTTCTCAATAAAATACCCTTAATCGTTTTTAATTGTTCCAAACAAAACGTGTCAATGAAAAATAGTAGATGTGAGCTAGAATTTAAGTCGCATACAAATTTTTCTGCCATCACGTCAACTTATTTCTTAAATTTGTATGACCGTATTGTTGAGTATAGTCTGATGAGTGGGGATATCAAAAATCTTGTAAAAAATACATAAAGTCGATTCAGGGCTTCGCTAGCATCAGTTTATTTTCAATTACCATGCATAAAGGTCAGAGCAACGGCTAGAATAAGGAAGAAGCAGAAAACAAATGACAACAAGAAGGGTGGGAAAAATTTATGAAGGAAAACAGGAACAAAGACATGGAGGTTAAAAAAACAAAAGCTAAGGGGAAGTCAAAAGATAAAGACTATAAAATTGCTCAACAACTAACTGTTTCATAAGCATTATTTTGATTAATATATCACATAAACCGTGTACAAGTAATTTTACAACTAATGTTAAGTTTCGAAAAGTCTCCACTAAGGATGATGCTGATAGAAATAAAAAATCTGGGCTGGAAACTTTGTCGATAAGTATTAAATTAACAAACGGTCTTGTTCTAGAAATAAAGGTTATAGAATAAAAAAAAAAAAACAACAAAATTGAATAATATGATAGCGAAAGATAAAGTATTTTTTTCAAATGCAAGGATTGAAGAACTCGAGTAATAATTAGATGCTTAAAGAATTGGCTACCTCTTTGCTCAATACTAGCGATACAGAAGTACAAGTATTTTTTTTAAAGCACCCTTTACCTGGCAAAAATTAACCCAAAAGGATAGACATGAACATTTATACGGTGAACTTTTTTATCACGGACTAACTTGGGTTTCAGGAAAAATTGAGTGAACGGAAATAAGAAATATTTTACGGGAGAATCTTGAAAACGCTTCAAAAATACATGTTATTGGAGACTTTAAAAAAGAGTGGCTTGAAAGATTTGGCTTTAAGGTCACTGAAATAACAATCTATCTACCGTTCAAACTCCTAAGATTGGTTACTTGTACCCATCATAACGTAGCCTACAAATCTTTGAGTACTTCATAATGTTGAGAAGATGAAAAAATTTTACTCCAATATGGAATAGGTTGATATTGGTGATGATAAAGATAATAATTTAGAGTTATAAAAATGCATTGTATTGTATTGTATTGTATTTAAAAAAAATAATGTTTAAAAAAATCATTTTGTCGATCATGCGTTTTTTTATTCAATATAAACTGATTTTCAAAAGAAAATAAAAAACGTCTCACAATTATTTCCTGACCACTTTACATCTTACGTTATCATGCAACGCGCTTGCAAATTAAAAAAAATTTGTGTATACACATAACTACTACGTGCACAAGCTGCACGCGATTTTGCACATTTAAACAGCGCGCGCACACCAGCGCTGCAGATGATTATGCACACTGCATCATGCGCAAAACTCAAACTGCGTTGTAGGTCAGCAGATGACGTACGCAGCGCTACAGGCACTAATGCATATTGCAAGGCGCATTCTCTCAAATAGCTCGCGCAAACTCAAGCAGCGCTGCAGGTAGCGTATGCAACCTCGAGCAGCGCACGCACAAAGAGTACCAGGAAGCCACAGCTCCTGCTCAACCATAGGCTGCAGGAGGGACTATTTCATCCTAAAAGAGGGGTCTGCTTGCCGTGGAGAGGGAGTGGGTTGAAATCACCTGGCAACTCGAGCCTACCTAGGCTAGAATCGCCATAGCTTGTCTACTTAAAGATGCACAGAATGTTTTACTTAAGCTTGAAAGAGAAAAAATTGTGCAGTTAAGAGTGTAGGTGGTATAAAAAGTGTAAAAATACCACGTATCTTACTTCTCTTTGCCTCAACAGGTGGTGCTCTACCTCTAATACTCTTGTTTGCTGGCTTGTATGCAACTGGTACAGTAGCTTAGAGAGAAGCTAAAATTTTTTTAAGTATAAGTGCAAGTGAGGTTGCTAAACAGCAACTGCAAGAAAGACACCGGCTGTAAAACTATAAAGCCTATTGCACTTGGGAACGTTCTAATACCTTAACCGTATAGAACTTAATTGGGTGTTTACTTAAAGCCGTATGCAGGAAAATGTTTGAGAAAAAAGATTTCAAAGTAAAGTTACACAAGATTACTCTAACGAACGTTGTTTCATTAAAATATGATAAGAACTCTAAAATCCCTAATTTTCGTGGGATATTCATGTGATGGGGTATTCATAACTTCTCAGTTGATAGACCTTGTTATCATGAAACTGCTGTTATTACTTTCAGTCGCAAAAGAGGTCCTAGAATACACTGAGTGGCGTATCAAAAACGTGAAAATGACGTTGTCTATTTTTAGAGCTTTGTCAATTTATAACCACCTATTGATGTGCCACGTTACGTGAAAGCTTCCAACGGTAACTGTGTCAAATAACAACATTATGATTCTTATGATTAAAGTAAGCTGTGCTCAAAATTTATCTCAAACATTTTGTAATGTAATGTCTCAGCACAAAATCATTTATTTGCTTATAAGCACTCATAAAAGAATCACTGACACTTAGTTGGTCTGGAACTTTTCCTGAATTAAAAGCACTATATTCTTCGCCTATTAAGTTATCATCAAATCATAACTACGTTTTCTGCTTCATAGAACTCCTAACGTCTTATTTTATTCCATATTTTAACGAAAGTAAGAATAAATTTAACGCAGCTTGTTAAGTAGTCGTTTTCACGAGAGGCAGCTACAAAGTTTGAGATTTTTAGTCATTTTTAATAAATGTATTACAGTCTTACGATACAACTGTTGATATCAAACCTAACATCTGTACAAAATATTCCATTGGTTATCACATAGGTTTAACTACACCTGCTCTTTCAAATAGCGCAACCCACAGCTTAGACTCACTTATAGCTGTTCTCGAAGTAAACGCACTTAGAGTTAAGTATGATGTTACCATTGAAGCCCGTATGAACGGAAAAAAAAACTTATTCTATTCACCAAGTTCTTTTAGCTGTACCACCAGATTATAAAACCATCATCACCAACAATTTTCTTGCCAATTGTTGGACTTATTGTTGACTATATACAACTGTGCATTGTTGACCAGGATGATAATCTAGTCACTTTTTGTGAAGAAGTTATCATTGTAAGGTTACACATAAAACTCTCATGATAATGGGGATTGTGTACAATACTTTAAACTATATAAGTAGTTCAACATGCGCTACAGCAGTCAGTCAACAATGAACAGTCAAACTGTCAACACGCGAAAGACAATTAACACGTCAAAACATTCAGTTGAGAAAAAAAAGGTTCAAAACTTAAAGGCCGCAGAGAAAACAAATTTGCATGTATTTGTAGTGTTGATTAAAACATGTAAGAAATTCTGAGTACTACGTCTCTTGTCACCTTTTATAAAACCATAGCGCACTATGAGATTCATACTCGTCAGCCATTTGCATCTGTAACTTACGGTAACAGCGATAAGGTTTGTACATCATTCAACATCAGGACCTATATCTACTACCATCTTGCAGCTTGTTCCACATTCATGGAAAATAATTCAAAGCAGATGAAAATACAGTAACTACCAATACGAAGTTAATAAGTAACGCTATCTACTACCAAAAAAAAAATAAGGTATAAGATAAACCTCATTAGGAAAGATAAGTGGTAAAATATGAATCTAACAACCCTCATAAAATTGATTAATATTTATTTCAGATCAAGTCGTATGGAGTCAGAATGAAGGTTTAAAGGAAGCTCATGATGTAAGTCTAATGGAGGGTAGAAACTTTGATGTCTTGATTTCTTTTAGCATTATTTTATGTTTTGCTGAATAATATCGTAAGAAAGATGTCTGCATTTTTTTAGAGAATTTTATCTGCTTGATTATTCCCGAAAAAATAAATTGATATCTAAAAGTTTTCGTACTTAGAAGCTCTATAAATATCCATTAACGCCAATAACATCGAAGCATATCTGGACAGTCAAAACGTTGTATAAGTTGGAAAAGATGATTTACGTTATGCCAGCTTTCCAGACAAACTGAAAGAATCAGAGCTGCTAATGCTTGTAAGTTTGATCACTGTACTATATATAATGTGAGAATCTATTTAAATTCACAAAATTATTCTTATGCTTATCTCAATCTTGGTACTACGAATAATAGGTATGCACTGTTCTATGACATGCATGCTCATTATAAGCATTTATATTATAGTAAAACCCTGCACCTTGGCTAATCAGATATTAGCTTCTAAACGTCGCACCTTTGATCGTAATTGATTGCTCCAAGTAAAAAAGGTCATTGCAAGATGCTCCAGTAGGTGTGCAATTACAATTTATATTCCACTTTAATTTTCCAGCCAATGATTTAGCCTACTGCTTGAATCTACATAATCGTATTGTTCAAGTTAGTCCAATTAGTGAAGACGTTATGAAACTCATGTAACGCTATAAAAGCCATACGCACGGCTCTACCATCATCATTTGTCTTTCAACTGTCATAAAAAAGGTCAAAGCAGCAGCTGGAGCAGTGAAGAAGAGATAACAAGCCAAGACAACAAGAGTGGGATTTAAAAGTTTGGAAATGTATCTGAGTCGGTGAAAGAAAAAAAGATTCTGAAAAAAAATGTATTAAAAAAAAAAAAAAAAAAAAAAAAAAAAAAAAAAAAAAAAAAAAAAAAAAAAAAAAAAAAAAAAAAAAAAAAAA
>NW_019384255.1:637065-647875 GCF_000648655.2 Copidosoma floridanum | reverse complement strand
AAAAAAAAAACGGAGTAATGATTTAATATAATTAATGATTTCACTTATATACCCACGATTGTTTATAAAATAATATTTCATGAAACCTCCAACGAATAATTTTGCGAGTAATAAAAAAGGTAAGAGAAGTGGTAGAAAATTGTTTATGCAGGAGCTTGTAAGAGAGAAAAACGTTCTAGAAAAAAAATTAGATTTTATTAATAATCAGTTACAAAATTACTATAACTGTGATACATTAAACAGTAATTTATCAAAAAAACAAAAAATCGAAAAACAAGTAGTAAGTACGTTTCAGAAAAATAATTTTTATAATTCAAAAATTAATGTTTAGCAAAAATGAGATAATTGTAAAATTCGATTAAATACACAATTTGATGAATTAATTGCTTTTGCGAAAAAAGAGTTTCTTAAAGGCACTAAAGAACATATAAATGCATAGGCAGGATATTACTCATATACATACGAATATATAAAAAAATTATCAATACGGTATTTAAACCGTGACCGTCGAGCCCATTCTTGCTTAAAGAGGAAAAAGTGTTAAGTTAAGTCAGATACTCTCGAACAGAAAGAGCCCTTCAATATTACACCGCGGACTAGCTGATTCTCGAGTAGCAATTTGTATGTATAGCTACACATGCCACATTAGAAATCCCTGCGCCGTATACTCCCTTGCTTAAAGCAGATGATATCATATAAGCGTGCTCGATTACACTCTCTCACTTTAGTTTTTGGGCATACACATAGTACACTTATCGTATACCTATAAAAATTAAAGCAAACTTATTGCACTTGCATGCGTTAAGCAAACGCTCACATTAAAGACATACACATCCACACACGAATAAATACACAGATATATATACATACAATTATTTCTTTATTACTTATGTCTTCTGCGATAAATGTCAAGGATTTAATAGAATATTTTTCCAAAACAAAGAAACAAAACAAAATAGTAGTTTAATTTTTTTTTTGTTAGTATTACACACATAAAAAAAAAAAAATAAATAAATAAAAAAGGAGAAGAAAAAACCGCACGTAAGGTATTATACAACTAAAAAAATGGTCAATGGTAACGATGATGCCGATATCACAGTAGCCGAAGCTCTGATGGAGTCTCTCAATGCCAACTTCTCATTTCAACATGCGATTAAATCCATCCCTATATTCGATGGGAAAAATATTCCACTGAAGGATTATATACAAGATGTTAGAAATAGAGAAAGCTGGGTCAGATATGATCAAAAAGATTTATATAAAAGAGCAGTATTGCAAAATCTACGAGGTGCCGCACGTATAAGCGTAAGTGGCCAAGATTTCGAAAACCTTAAAGCATTTATAACCGATTTAAAAAAAAGATATGCAACAGGGAAAACCGTTGCTTTCTATCAAACTCAGCTACAGAAAGGGCGCCAACGACAAGGCCAATCGGTTGGTGAATATTATGATTATGTAAACCTACTGCTAAGTGGTGTTGAAAAGGCCTTGATGGAAGATAAAGGCAATACATACAACGCCCATATAATGACCCCTATAAAAGATATGGCGTTAGACATGTTCATAAAAGGACTAGCACCTATGATAAGCCAGCAGGTAGATGCGAAAGAACCTGCTTCTCTAGCCGACGCCTTCGATTACGCGTTGAGATTGGAGAGCCGAATGAGAGCGGGTATAATTCCGGATACGCGATATCAAGGACTACCTCGTAGTGACTTTAGAAATAATTTAAACAACTCATATCAACAGCAGAATAGGTATCCCGATCAGCCATTCTCATCACATCAAGTGGCACAAGTTAATGAACAACAGATCGACAATGAGAATAATCACGCTGATAGGCAGTATAATGATTATCAAAATTATAATAGACAATATCAACAACAAAATAATGGACAGAATTACTGTAAAAATTATCAGAATCAGGGAAGAAATTGGAATTTTCAAAATCAATCGAGAAACTCTAATTATTATCAGAATAATTTCGGACGATATAATAACGAAAATCCTAATGATTATTACTCTTAAAGGAATGCTAATTTTAATCCTGGTAATAATCAAGGATACCGAGGCAGAGGTCAGAATTACAATAGGTATTCCCGAAAAATAATTATAATAGTTATAATCAACAAAGTTTTAATCCTAACTATCAGAGTCAGAACTTTCAAAATCAATACCAACCAGGAGGCGACCGTTTGCCGCATCATTTAAACTCTCATGCGGCTTACCCCAATCGTCATTCGGAGGTGAGCCCCCAAAGACAGAATTAAACCCCTACACCGAATGTTTTAGCGCAGGTAATGAAAAGAGCAACAGAATTGAAACCGTCCACATTGGTACCTGCCAGGGACTTGGCGTAGACGACGAGCCTACATGCATAAGGTTATCAATCCCCGAAGGGAAAAATCACTTTATAACACTTATGCTCGATAATGGCGCCGCCACAAATCGGATTTAATAAGATCAGTTGCACCCATATTCACGAGTAGAGACAAGTGAAATCATTAACCTTACTGGAATCACACCTCACCCAGTTTTAACTAAAGGAACAACGTATATGACCATACAAGGAAAACCTAAAATTTTTCATGTGATCCCTAACGATTTTCCGATCAAAGATGGATGTTTATTGGGTCGAAACTTTTGTAAGGAACGACGAGCCACATTTTTATATTATCATGATGTTATAGTTCTAGATAATGACGTAATGAACCTCATCCCTTTTTTTAAAACTCTTGAGGAAATAGAGCAATTAAAAAGAGATGAAAAAGAACAAAAAACCATAAAACAAAAAACAAGCACAGGAAAATCAAATTTTAGCTACAACTCTTGATACTAACAAAGAGACGGAATGCCTTGAGGATAAAATTAACCAACAGAAATTTTATGACGAATACATTGTAGGCCTACCCGAAAGGTCAAATATACCTAAGTACGAAAAATTTGGAGACATAAAAGCTGATTTTCATTTTCGAGATGAGTTTGATAAATTGATCTTATAAGAAAGAGGTGAAAATCTTATTAAGGGCACTGATAATAAAACTGATAAAAGTGTGATATACAGTGAAAATAATGAATTAGTCGACCAACCCCATGCCATTGAACAGAATAAAAATACTCCTAGTGTAGAACATTGCCCTAATGAGGAACAAAAAAGCACCAGTAAAGCAACTAAATATACGATTAAGGCTCGAACACGTCAAATAGTAAGAATTGATTTAATTAATACTAATTTAACTGAAGGATACTTACCGCGAATAGATGTAGGGTGTGATAACATATATTTAGGAGAAGGAATAGTATAAATTGAGAACGGTAAATGTAATATTATGGCAATAAATACTAATAAGGATGATGTTACAATTGAAATAGACCCAAGAGAAATCCTACCTTTCAGATACATTGCACCTGAATTTGATCCCGATACTAGCAGCGAACATGAAAGACCAATTGTTAAAAATAAACGAGATAGAATAAACGACCTAAAAGGACTCGTGCGCACCGGTCATTTAAACTTGGAAGAACGAGACCAAATATATCAATTGATTTCGGAATTCTCAGAAATCTTCTTGTTACCAGGAGACATTTTACCGTGTACTTACCTTGTTGCACACGAAATCCCGACGGAAAATAACATCCCTATCAACACTAAACAATATCGTCACCCACCAGTACATAGAAAAGTTTTAGAGAAACACGTAGCAAAGAAACTTAACGATGGAATAATTGAACCTTCGTCATCACCGTATAATTCACCTCTTTGGATTGTCCCTAAAAAACCTGATAGCCAGGGAAACCCAAGATGGAGGGTAGTAATTGATTTCCGAGAACTTAATAAAAAGACCATTGGTGATGCATATCCATTGCCTAATATCGCAGATATTATGGACCAGTTGGGAGGAGCCGTATATTTTTCAGTTTTCGATTTGGCAAGTGGATTCCAACAAATTCCCATGGATGAACATGATAAGTATAAAACAGAATTTACGACACCCCATGGACATTACCAATATAGACGAATGCCCGAAGGCCTGAAAAACGCACCTGCCACGTTCCAACGACTAATGGATCTCATATTGAGAGGCTTATTGAATGTTGAAATGCTAGTGTATTAAGATGATATTATTATTTACGCAAAAGATCTAGTAGATCACTAGCGTAAAGTTAGGTTACTTTTCGATCGGTTAAGATCAGCGAACATGGTACTCCAACCAAATAAAGTTGAATTTTTGCAAAAAGAAGTAATATTTCTTTGGCATGTAGTGAGTCAACGAGGGATTGAACCAGACCCTAAAAAGATACAAGCCGTTAGAGAATTTCCCCAACCAAAAACTATGAAAAATATTAGACAATTTTTAGTACTAGCAGGATACTATAGACGCTTTATTAAAGATTTTTCAAAAATAGCTAAACCATTATCAGATTTATTAAAAAAGGGAGAAAAATTTGAATGGACTTAAGTGCAGGAAAAGAGTTTTCAAAAACTAAAGGATCACCTATGCCAAGAGCCTATTTTACAATTCCCCGACTTTAGTTAATCATTCAAGTTAACAACAGATGCATCTGACTATGCAATTGGAGCGGTATTGAGTCAGGAAAAAGATGGGTTTGACCATCCTGTCGTTTACCTTTCAAGAACTTTAAATAAAGCCGAAATAAATTATTCTATGACTGAAAAGGAATGTCTAGCCGCACTATATGCAATGCATCACTTTCGTTCGTATTTATTAGGAAATAAATTTGTTCTCGTAGCCGATCATGAGCCATTAAATTGGATGCATACAAGAAAAGACCCAGGTCAGCGTTTGATGCGCTGAATGTTTAAATTCACCGACTATGAATACGCTATTAAATACAAACCAGGAAGACTCAATACCAACGCTGATGCCTTATCTAGAAACCCAGTAGAACCATTTCTTTATGCAGAAAATAATATAAACAATGGATTACCATTACTAAAAGTTATGATGATGGGTCGAAAGAAAATAGACGAAAAGAAGAAAACAGAATTACAAAGTCAAAGGAAAGGAATAGTAAGAGCACCCAAATTAACGACGATCAAACCTAGAGCATTGCTAACAACCTCAAAGGAAATAATAGGAGTAACAAAACCAAGAAGCATGATCAAATTAGAACCAGATGTACCTAAGTTGATCAAGGGCCCTGGACGACCCCTTGGTTCAAAAACAAACAAAGAACGGCCGAAATTAGATCATAGTGTGATTGCTCAAAGAACCCGAACACAAACATTTCTACAGCCACAGAAATCATCTACATCTCAACCGAATATATTAAGAAATGTCACTAAAAATACATCAAAAGATTCTAGCTCATTAAAAGTGAATTTTTTAGAATCGGTAGCCTCAACATCACTCGCTAGCGATACAAATTTAGAAACTACATAAATAAAACATAATAGTTCCAAAAATGAGGAAATGACACAATTACCAGTTAGAGATATAATTAACCTTGGTGAATTGTCAAGAACAAGTATGTTCTCCGAAAATGACCCAAGCGATACTGAAGAATCGTCAAGAGAAGATACTTAAATACCAGTATATGACCCTAGACGAAGTGGATTACGGCAAGAACTGACTGAAACAGAAAAAGACTCAAATACGGATACTGATTCACATTCAGACATGACAAGTACTGAAATTTCCGTTACACCAATTTCACTTAGCAAAAGTTCAAATGATGACGTTTTTGAAAACCAACCTAAAACTACAACAAATAATACTGATGAAGTTACTTATCAAGAAATAGAAGAGTTAACAAAGAGATTTAACCAAAGCCTTTAAGAATATTTGCACAAGTCTTACAACAATGACGAGCCCGAACAGGCCGATTTTTTATCAGTAACTAGATTTTCTGATGGAGATAAACCGGACCCCGAAATTCAAGACATAATAACTGAAATGGACACCTATGATCTTGATAATTTTGATGATTCTGTATGAGATAAAAGACTTGCGGATATATCAAGACGTACAACAGGTCTTGAACCCCTATTCGATGAAGAAGAAATTTGAAGAAAATATTGGACAAGTGGAAAATTATCGAATACCCCACGTATTCAGGAAAATATACCCTTAAGTTCTAGCACACCGACGCAAACGAGTACTTTTGCTACTGCAAAAAACAGACGATCTATAGCGCCGGACTTGCAACAAATAACAGAAGAAACCCCGCATATTTTTGATGAAAACAACAAACAAATAAACTGCAATGAAAATAAATCAATGAATCGAACTATTGCACCTGATTTCATGTTACTATCGGACTTATACTCTTTTTAATTCATCAATTGATACAAACAACAGCATGGAAAAGTGTATGTAAGTCTTAGTGATAGTAGCAGTAGTACTGATAATTGTAAGAATGAAAATGGAGCTAAGCTAGTGATTAATGTCATTACCACCAGATATTGCCTTACACACAAAAGAGACAATATAGTTCATTTTATTAGCAAGGATTGTCAACCAGTCACATCTGTCTCAAGGCTGTTGAGATCGATAGGTGCACTGGACTTTAGCTATTTGAAATCGAAAAAACCAAGAGTTGGCCAAATTTTAATAACACCTTATGGAGGACATAATATACTATCAATCGTTATTAATGAAACGTTGACTGATTTAGTTTCTTCAGAAATTCTTACAAAAGCTTTCAAATCGCTTAAAAAAATATGATTGAGACGAAATCTTAAAACCTTCCGAATTTCAAGAAGGGGAGATCTTACAGATAAATTAGAACCTGGATTGATAACAGAAACTTTATTAACAATTTTTGATAAAACACCCATACAAATTACTGTCTGTTACGGTAAGGTTGATTTTCTGAAAATCCAAGAACGTAATGAAATAATACAAACATTACATGACAGCCCTGTTGGAGGACATAAGGGAATAAACCAAACTTACCGGAAAATAAGAGAACGGTTTTATTGGCCCGGAATGAGAAATGATATTCTCAATTATGTACGTAAATGCAGCAAGTGTCAAGAGAAAAAAATTGAACGACTAAAAACAAGAGAACCCTTGGTACTTACAGATACACCTATTGAAGCTTTCGATAAGGTTTCCATCGATACCGTTGGTAAATTAAGAATAACACCAAATGGTAATTGCCATTTGCTGACCATACAGTGTAATTTGACTAAATATATCATATTAGTCCCTGTACCAGACCTAAGATCAAGCACTCTTGCCGATGCACTCGTACAAAATCTAATATTAGTTTATGGTGCGCCTAGAGCAATTCTATCAGATAGACATGCTACATTTATGTCTAATTTATTGGAACAACTCATGAGAACCCTCAAAACCAATCATCTAACTACATCAGCATACCACCCTCAAACAAACGGATCACTAGAGCGAAGTCATGCTGCCCTAGCTGACTTTATACGAACTTACTCTGAAACATATGATGACTGGGACAACTTAGCAAAATTTGCAGCTTTCACGTATAACACGAGTGTACATGCAGCAACAAATTTTACGCCTTATGAACTAGTATTTAAGAGAGTAGCAAGGTTGCCTTTGAAGATACCTAAAGATGAAAGATTACGAACATACCCACTATATTTACAAGATCTTATAAGGCGACTTCAAGAAATGCAAATTGCGGCAGGAAATCAACAAATAAAGATGAAAGTACAAGCAAAAACAAGATATGATAAGAAATTAAAGCCTCTAAATGTTAAACCAGGAGATAACGTTTGGGTAAAGAAAGAAGTGCATTTCCATAAATTTGATCGCTTTTATAATGAACCCCTAAAGGTTAGAACAGTTTTAGAGGGAAATAATTTGTTACTTGAAAAAACCAATAGTAAAACCATACGCAAACATACAGATAAATTAAAGCTAGTTCCCCGATAATAATATCTTGTAAAAAATATATTCTACATGTCTTTCAGAGAAAAAACACAACGATGCAGATTATATTGGCCATCTTAATGACAATAGCGTTCGAAGGCCGCGCAGATTTAAACTATGCAAATCATGGCATTTATAGCATAGAACCACTTCTACGAACGAATCGGTATAACAAAAATTAAGAGAGCCGATTGGAAGATTGTGATATGGCTGGATGTTAATAAATTCATATTGGAACAAACACCTACTCAAGGATTAAACGAAACTTTTCGATATTGTATTGTACAGTTTGGTTATATTAATTGCACTCGCTATATGGAAATGGACCTCTTAAATTTAAAAATAAAGCGATTGACAAACCTCAAAGCAACACTATTGAACATAATAAATACTGTGGGAATCCATGCAGGAGATAACATTATTCCACCCCCCAGCATACGAGCAAAAAGACTGATACCTTTCGGAATTCTTGTAAGTATTGCTAAAGGACTTTACGACTTAGTCACAAAAGATAATATTAAAGTTATAAACACTAACATTAACAATTTAGATACCAATCAAAAAGAATATATTAAATTGTACGAACAAAATAGCCATATTTTTGCAGCCGCATTCAAAGAACTATACAATACCACGAAACGCCATGAGCATGTTTTAAAACAAGTTTCTGATTTATTGACTTCAGGACAGGATTTTACTCTTGACAGATATCTGATTCATTTGTCAGCATACCTTAGAAGAACTGAGGCTACCCTAGATCACATTATTCGTTCCTATGAAGATCTGATTGACATCTTGCATGATTTACAAAGAGGTCAAGCACATCCAAAGCTATTTTCTCTAAATATATTTAGAACAGTAGCCCAGGATGTAAAGAACCTTGCGGGAAATCTAGAATTTGTAACACCAATAGTAAACCTTTATGCTGGCGAAATAAGTACCTTAAGTAAATTAGATATTGTACATCAAGAAAATAGAACCATGGTAATATTACATTTGCCACTTGTAGATTGAACCCCTTACAATCTTTAAAGACTACATCCAGTCATGATACCCCAATCTGAACAGAATGGATCTGCCAACATAAAGCCATCGTACCCTTACCTAGCAGTAGCAGCAGATCATAATTCGTATTTACGACTAAACGAAGTTACATTTAACCAATGCGATAAGACGGTATATAGTTATATATGCTCGACTATGGAACCGCTGAAAGAACCCTTTTGTATGAACGAATGAGAAATTCTTATGTTATTACGACCTGGACCAGAAGTATTTAAATACTGTGAAATTATGTTTACGCTGAGCACAAAAGCCTATATTTTTATTTACCAGCTGATAGTTCATGGTTATTCTCAACACCCAATGAAGAACAATTGAACATTATCTGTCCTAATAGAATGGATCAACAAGAAAGAGTAAAAGGTATAGGTCTTCTACGAATGAATGATGGATGTACGGGAAAAACTCACAGATTAACCTTAACCAGTAAACATAAGATTATCACTCAAATACAATATATCTATCAGGTATAAGTGAACTTCAACTTAACAGTACCACATGAACCCTTAAAAGACACTGATGACCTCCATGACGCTCTAAAATCGATTCGAGAATCAAACTTTAATGAACAAGCATTGACAGATGAAGAATTAAATGTACAAAATATAATAAATCAAATGGAGAAAATACGGACCCGAAAGTTGGAGGAAAAACAAACTTCTCTTTTTTCTTTAATACGGAATGTCATTGAAGCTATTATTATTATGATTATAATAGCAATACTCATCAGCAAAGCAAGAGGCTGTTTCAAGCAGATTATAAAACGTAGTGTCTCGAAAAAATTTATAAAACGTACCATCAACCCACTGAACGCAGAACCTCGAGTAACCATAAAACAAGAACCAAATGAACATGAACCAACTGAACTGTATGTTGAAATTGAAGAAAAACAAAAAATACCTAAATTATCTAAAGCTTGACCTATAATAAAGACACGGAGTTTAATACTCCCACGCCATACACCCCAAAAACTGGAAATGGACTCATAAATCAATAGTAATTTGATACTATTTTCCTTCCAGGTAAAACAATGAACCCCGAATATAAAATAACAATAAATACTAGAGTCAACATAAACCAACCATTACATGAAGTTGTCAAACAATTAAAAAATAAAGGAAATATTAAGAAAATGCACACACTTACGGATTTACATAGCTATGAACATCGAACTATAACCGCCAAATACAATAGTGATTCATTTACTAAAGTAACTGATGAAACACTAAATACAGGAGAAGAAGTTCAACCACTTTCTTCTTTTAGGATAAAATCTACTATTTGTCGAGCAGAAAAGATCTCTTCACCAACACCATCAAGAAACGACAATGATACACTAAGCATTGATCCAAAAAGACTTATGTGTCTTCTGCCATGGGATATAGAAGAACAGAAAAGCGAAAGAGATTTCTTTTATCATTTCTCTCAATTTGGCACCCTAGAATATTGTTATGCCGTTAGAGATCGGCGGGGAAGATTATCCCAAGGATATGTAAAATACATGGATCCTGATAGCGCTATTTTAGCATTGCAGAACGATGAACCCGAATATCGCACGAAATATGCTGAACCAATTAAAAGAAGTACAAAATACAAAATGAACCGAAAATTGACTCACCAATTATGTCAACAACAAGTTGAGTTAATGACCTACCACAGACATGTGATTACATGCAAAAGACAACGCTGTACACAAACTACAGAAACGAAGTCAATCCTTACCAAAACCGTTGATCTACGAGAAAAGATCACAAGTAGCAGAAAATGAACCCAATACTTGAACCCTACCATTCAACTAGCCGCCTTCTACGTCGAACACACATCACTTAGTTCTAAGATTTTAACTTTAAGCTTTGTAAAATCAATTTTTT
>NW_019384255.1:592183-633532 GCF_000648655.2 Copidosoma floridanum | reverse complement strand
AATGAGTCTATAAAACTTATTGGAAAAGAAATTCAAATTATTATTAAATAATAAATAACAAATAAATAAATAAACAAATAAATAATTATAAATCGACGGAAAGAGAAAGTGCAGGCCATCAGAATCAATAATTAGCGGAAAGAAAGGTAAGTTAATCTGGATATTATATTCAACACTCTACTTCTTCCTTCCTCTTAATTTTTCTTAAACAAACAAATAGTTGGACTATCTGCTGTCCCGCAGCCTGTGAAGGAGCGTGAGACTGTAGTCCACAGTTCTTAGTTTTCGATTTGAAGCTGCAAACAAACTTAAATGACTTTAAACGTTATTTAACACTGTTTAATCATTAAGTCGCATAACTATCTAAAAGAAAATTTACACTGACGTGAAGTGTGAAAAACCTTGAACCAAGGATGATGATTAGAAAAAGTTTTGGTTGAAGAATTTAATAAAATAATTTTCAACTATTTAATCATTGTTCCCCTAACGTCAAAGTTGTAAGTGATTGTTATTATCAGATTATATAATTGATATCATGGTGATGGGAGGTGAAGCTAGAAAGTCTGATGCTTAATTCTGCTAACATAATTTATCTATCAATCGTCATGGGATAAGGTCAGAGCGCAGAAAACAAAGTGTACCATAGAAAGTACAATGAGTGTAGAAAGTTCACTGATAGGTTCGTTAAGTTGAATGAACCGAAGAAAAAGGAATTCGGAAAAAGTAATAAGAAATAGTGATCCATTATGCAAAGAATGTATTTCAAAATAAGATGGTAAGAAACTTATGAGTGAGCAATAGACGACATAGTTAGTACGCAGGGCTATGAACAGCTTGTCAACGATTTAGTTTTAAAGGAATAAGCCATTTCACCACTCTATCATAATAGTAAACCTACAGTATTTCTTTTCAAAAAGTCATTTCCATGGCAACGACTCTCTTACAGATACAAAAGAGAAAACGATTGGTTGGAGCGCTGTTTTTGCTCTAAATTTTATTTTTTGCTACGCTGGTTTTCCAGAGGTATAGTTTAATAATTGTACCTAACAAATGAGAGTGCTTAAAGAGCTCATTTTGAGTGTACTGCGAAATGAGCATAAAAAATTTCATCAGATCACCTTACAGATGAAACGGATTCATCTTTGAGTTACTTTCAAGTCACTTTAGGTTACGTTAAAGTTGTCTCTGAGACAATGGAAGATATCGCTCAAGTTTTCTTCAAGTTATCTTTAGGACATTTGTGTTACACTTTATGTCGATAAAACAGTACGGTACTATGCTATCATTATCCAAATGTATCTGTATCAGTACATTTATCTTTAAACCCTATAATAGCACAGTGGGTAGCGTACTTGTCTATCACCCTGGAGACCAAGAATAAAATTTAGGGCAAGAAAATTTTTATTTTGTAATTTATTTCTTTTAATGTCACTATTGATATGTTGAAAAATTTATTTTACGGATCGGGAAATGAGCAAGTACACCTTGTGATTGTTAATAAGATTTAATAGAGAAATAGTATAATTATAAAAGCGATACACATTACAGCCGACGACAAACGGCTGCTTGCATGCATGACCACTCATTTCAACGGACATACGAGATCTATCCTGCACCCACATTCGAGCGCCAAGCGTCCACAAATATCATACTACTGCAATCTGCCAGAGATGGCACCCCTAGTCCATCTCTTATACTTATACATATATGAACGATGGTATCAATGAACAATATACTCAACAGTCACAATGAAATAAAAATCTTAAAAAATATAAATTTTGAAATGCATGCTTAATTTAATTTGAAAAAATCAATCGTGATAATATATTTTAAAAAGTACACTTATTCAAACAGTCCACATTAAAGTGGAATTACTGGGTACTAATCCAGCAGTCATGAGCACAAGATCGGGACAAGGGCACGGGAACTTACAGCAGCCATGGGTGCTACAAGCACAAGAGTATGAGCCCTGGCTTTGGACATATATATTTTACCTACTGGCCTTCTTGATGTTCCAAACGTTGATAATCTCCTATTAAATAACTCCACACATGGCTTTTTTGTTGTTTTATTTATTAGAAGCTTACTTTGTTTGTTATAATTAACTTATTGCTGTCATCTTCAGCAATTCTTAGAAAAAAACTTCACAGGTAAATATCTACTTTTGTCACATGAATCACCAATAACTTTGAATTCTTGACCTTTTTGACATTCACAATTCGTGAATTTAGCTGCTTGAATTTCAACTTCGTAGTCACCGTCAGTTGAATTTCCTACACTCCTCTTGACATTCTCACTAATCAGTTGTCTAAAACTGTCCTTGGCGTAATCTTTTATTTTAGGAAAAAATTGTAATATTACAAAAATGTGTTACCTGAAGAAAGTTTTCAAGAATAAATAAAATTTAATCTTACCAATTGACCTGTCATATGTACTACTTATCCTAAGTATGTTCGTAAAATTAACGTCAGGTAAATAATACCTAGGGGTATCAGTTAGTGATGTATTTTTGGATATTGTTGCGATGGTTCAGCGTTGCCGCCAAAGGGAAAGTGCGTGCAGAGAAAATACTAATGGTATGATGTTCATGAACTCTTTAATAACACTTAACAACTAATCTAAGTACAAATAATGTAAAGTAAATTATGATGGAAACGGATTTGTAAAGTCTGTATGCCAACTCGCATGGCAGCTTAAGTCAGCCATGCGGCTTCTTGGTCTCGGCAGCGTTGCGTGCGTCTTGAGCAGACGGAGAGGAAACTCTGATGGCCGCGCGCACTTCTTCTTCGGCCTGCACCGTGCCACAGCTGAGGCGGCCTCCGGCCCGCGAGTGGACGAGAGAGAACGCCGTGCGCGCTGCGTGCGCATCCGCTGCAGATGGCGAGTTAGTAGAGCTCGCGAGGAATGAGCTGTTGCTTGCGCCTGCCAGATGGCGCCAGGCGTGTCGGCTGAGTCGCCACATCCACTTCCCCTCCAGTGACCAGCTTGGTTACAGCTGGAAACGAGACATGTCGCGAAGCTTTCTGAGCAGCTGGAGTTGGCTCAGGCTGTGTGGCCTGAGTTTCGACCTGGGGGGCAGCTGTCGGAGATGTGAGCGACGGAGACGGCTGAGTGTGTTGAGCTGTGATGATGGGCTCAGCGATGTAGTCGTCTGCGGGGCCATTGCATGCCTCAGCCTCCAGGTAGGCTGGTTTGAGCTGGTCCACAGAAACCTCCTTAGGAGCCCCAGCGCGTTCGATGACAAAGGTGCGGTGCCCTGTGCGTTCGAGCACCTTGTGTGGTCCCGAGTACGGTGGCTCCAGTGGTTTGCATATGCTGTCAATGCGCAGAAAAACGTGCGAGCAAGTTCGCAAGTCCCTGTAACTGAAAGGATGGTTGTTGCTGTGTCTCGAAGCTGGCACCGGTCTGAGTGACAGGAACAGCTGTTTGAGACTGTGGACAAAGTTGATGTGGTTGGCTTGGACTGAGGATGTAACGAAGAACTGGCCCGGAAGACGGAGCGCGGTACCAAACACCATCTCCGCGGGCGAGGCCTCGAGATCCTCCTTGTAGGCCGAGCGCAATCCGAGCAGCACCATGGGCAGCGCGTCAACCCAGGACTGCGGGCAGCATCTGAGCGCCGCCTTAAGGGTGCGGTGGAGGCGTTCCACCATGCCGTTTGACTGCGGATGGTATGAAGTCGTGTGGCAGAGCTTGGCTCCCAGGGCGCGCGCCAGCTCGACGAACAGCGCCGACTCAAACTGCGCACCTCTATCCGACGTTATCCGCAAGGGAGTGCCGAAGAGACTGATCCAGTTGTCGTTGAGCGCTTTGGCAACTGTGGATGCCTGTATGTTTGGCAATGGAACTGCCATGGGCCAGCGGGAGAACCTGTCGATAATGGTTAGACAGTACTGCATCCCCTGGACCAAGGGCAGCTTGATAAGATCCACATGAATGTGCTCAAAGCGGTTGTCCGGTTCACTGAAGCGCCCCAGTGCCTCTCGGTTGTGGCGCGAGACCTTGGAGCGTTGACAGGCCTCGCAGTGCTTAGCCCAGAGCGCTACGTCTTTGCGGGCTCCCGGCCAAATGTAATGCCTGGTGAGGGCCTTGGCAGTGGCCTTGGCTCCGGGGTGGGCCAGACCGTGGATGATGTCGAAGGCCTGACGTCGCAGCGCGGCCGGTAGGTTGGGCCACACTTCTCCGGTGGAGACGTCGCAGTAGAGACTGGCACCATCTTTTTGAACCTGCAACAACTGAAGAGCACCCTGATCGTCGAGAAGGCTTGGTAGCTGCTCGTCAGCAGCCTGGGCCTCTGCGATGGCGCGTGTGTCCAGAGCTGCAGTCATCGTGATGGTGGTTGTGTCAACCTTGGGGTCGTTGGCAGCCGTGAAGTCCTCTGCGGGCGCGACGTGGGCTTTCGACACATGGGTGGTGGTGGTCGTCAACGTTGGCTTGGAGTCCTGGTGGTGTTGCTCCGGAACCGTTTGGGCGATGAGCATCCTGGAGAGCGCGTCCGCGACAAGGTTGTCACGGCCGCGTTTGTGCTGAAACTTGGCGTTGAAGCGCAGGATGTACTCCAGGTGACGAGCTTGACGAAGTGACGCTCTGTCCGAGCACTGGTGAGCCGAATGGACGAGTGGACGGTGGTCCGTGTAAATGACGAAGGTCCGTCCCTCGAGAATGCGCTCAAAGTGCTTGATTGCATCATGCACTGCCAGCAGCTCCTTGTCATAAGTGCTGTATTTGCACTGAGCACTCGTGAGCTTCAGAGAGAAGAATCCCAGAGGCTCCCAGAAGGCATCCGGGCGCTGCTGCTCCAGCACCGCTCCAATCGCCACATCCGAAGCGTCGGTTCTGAGGGCCAACGGCGCATTGGGTCGAAGAAAGGCGGTGCAAGCCGCCTCGGCGATGCTGTTACGGCATTGACAAAATGCCAAGTCCGCCTGTGGCGTCCACGCGAGCTGTGCCTTTTTGGGAAGGCCCTTGAGCAGCTCATGCAGTGGCGCCTGAGTCTGGGCTGCAGATGGAATGCAGCGTCGATAATAATTGGCCATCCCGAGAAAACGGCGTAGTTCCGTGGCGGTGTTGGGTCTGGTAAAACTCTTGCTTGCCTCGACCTTGGCCAGCGGAGGTTGGAAGCCATCTCGGGAGACCAGGTAACCCAGGAAGAGTGCCTGTGGCTGACTGATGGTGCATTTTTCAGCGTTTATCTTCAGCTTGGCTTCTCGCAGGGTTCCCAGGAGCTGACGCAGGTGGCAAAAGTGTTCCTCATGGCTTTGTGAGATGATCAAAAGATCGTCCACGTACCCCTTTACAAAGGGCAGCTTCCGCAGGATGTGGTCCATGGTCCTCTGAGCCGACTGCGTGGCGTTGCGGAGCCCCAGAGACGTACCTAAAAACTCATAAAGACCAAAGGGCGTGGTGACCGTAGTCTTTTTAACGTCCTCCTCTGCGATCGGAATCTGATAGAACGCCTTCTGGAGGTCCACCGCAGAGAAGATATTGCCTCTGCTCTCCTGGAGCAGATCCTCGATCATGGGCAGGGGGTAGTGGTCCGGGATGGTGCAGGCATTGAGACGCCTGTAATCACCCGTGACACGCCAGGAGCCATCCTTCTTGGGCACCATGTGGAGTGGGCTGGCCCACTGGCTGCTGGATGGTCGAATGATCTCTCTGTCCAGGAGCTCGGCAAACGCTCTCTTGGCCACCGCAAGCTTTTCTTCTGCAAGGCGCCTTGGGCGCTCTAAAACTGGGGGTCCCGTGGTGGTGATGGTGTGCCTGACCGGTAGGTCCGGCACCCTGATAGGCGTGGAGCTGGGCTCGAACACGTCCTTGAAGTCCTGGAGCAGCTGCGTGTACTGCTGGGCATAAGGGCAGTTGCTTCCTCGGGCTGGAATGATGGTGGAGACTGAGAAGACCCCCGCCATGGCCAGGTGGCCAGGCGCTGAGAGACCTGTGAGTCGGTCGATGAGCCGTCTCTTCTGCAGGTCCGGCAGTAGCCCGTGTCTGGCCAGGAAGTCCGCACCGAGGATGGCGTGCGGGACATCAGCGACGATAACGTCGCACTCGAAGTCGCGTCGCAGGCCCAGATTCAGCAGCATTTTGCGTGCTCCATAGGTGTGGATGTCGGTCTGATTGGCAGCTGAAAGAGTGAGCGCTTGCTGCGTGAGCTTACCTTTGGCCTGAGCCTTGGGCAGCAACGAGACTATTGATCCTGTGTCAATCAGAAAAAATGTTTTGGAACGAGTGTCGAGGATGTGCAGGCGATGCTACCGAGGATGGTTGCTGGTCTCAGCCACCTGCATCGAGGCCGGCGTGACTAGTTTTCCTGGGGAAAGGAGCAGGGCGCCTGACAGCTACGAGCCTTGCTGCCAAATTTGTTGTGGTACCAACAGTAGTCCTTGTTGACCTCCTTTTGTCGAGTTCGGCTGCGGCTCCTGCTGCGTGCACGGTTGTTGCGACGATCTGCGTTCGAATTGTTGTTGTTGTTGTTATTGTTCGTCCTCGGCAGACAAGCCTTGATTGCCGTTAACATCTGCGACATCAGCACGTTGCTCTGCTGCAGCTGACGGGCAATGGCATCATTGGACGAGACAGCGTTGATCTGCGCAGCAGAGCTGACTAGGCTGTCTGCTGCCTCTGTCAACTCCTCCACAGGAGTGATTGCAGACTTGAAGGCCTGCAGGAGTGCTTGCGCGTGGCACGGTAGCTTGGAAAGCCACTGCGCTTTAACCAAGCCGTCGTCCGCTTCTCCGGCCAGCGCCTTCATCTTGCGCCAGAGCTGCGAAGGCGTACTGTCTCCCAACTCTACGTTGGTGAGTAGGCGCCTCAGGGCCACCTCCTTGGATTCTGCCAAACGCTTCATTAGAGCTGCTTTTAAAAAATCGTACCTCTCTGTCTCCGGCTTGTTTTTGAGTAGGTCCACGAGGTCTCTAAGTGTTTCCTTGTCCAGGGCACTGTAGACTGCACCATACTTGAGTGCATCATCTGTTATCTTGTTGGCGCTGAAGATTTCCTCGGCCTGCATGAACCAGAGCTCCGGCTTGTCGCGCCAAAAGCGTTGTAGCATGTTGCTGGGGTTTGCTGCCATGACTGCTGCCGGACTCTCCTCAGCGTCCTCACAGTGCTCGCTTTGCTCCGTGCGTGGCTCGGGGTTCGCTGGCTTTTGTGTGTCAGTGGGCGCACGCTTGCTCGGCTCCTCAGCCTGCAGCGCGTTGGGGGCGGGTGGCGCGGTGCGCCGCAACTCAGCTGCTGCAAGGGCCGCGGCAGACTCCTGCAGCGTTGGCGCTGACCTGCCTGCTTGCCGATCCGAGGCAAGTGGCGTGCCCCTACTGCCCAACGAGAAGCCTCGGCCCCTGCCGGACATGCGGCACGAGGGAAATGCGGGCGTGCGCGCGTATGTGTGTCACGCGATCGTTCATGGGCGCCGCACTGCACGAGCACTGGCTCGAGAAAATCACAGCACAAAAAAACGCACACTATGGACTGTCCTTTCCATTGTTTGTTGCACTTAGACGAAAAGAAAAAAAGTCAAAGAGTCGCACACTGCACTACTCCCAAATCGCACACCATTTGCAGCACGTGAGAGAGAACTCTAAGAACACTGACGCACTCGGGGTCACCACTTTGGATATTGTTGCGATGGTTCGGCGCTGCCGCCAAAGGGAAAGTGCGTGCAGAGAAAATACTAATGGTATAATGTTCATGAACTCTTTAATAACACTTAACAACTAATCTAAGTACAAATGATGTAAAGTAAATTATGATGGAAACGGATTTGTAAAGTCTGTATGCCGGCTCGCATGGCTGCTTAAGTCAGCCATGCGGCTTCTTGATCTCGGCAGCGTTGCGTGCGTCTTGAGCAGACGGAGAGAAAACTCTGATGGCCGCGTGCACTTCTTCTTCGGCCTGCGCCGTACCAAAGCTGAGGCGGCCTCCGGCCCGCGAGTGGAAGAGAGAGAACGCCGTGCGCGCTGCGTGCGCATCCGATGCAGATGGCGAGTTAGTAGAGCTCGCAAGAAATGAGCTGTTGCTTGTGCCTGCCAGATGGCGCCAGGCGTGTCGGCTGAGTCGCCACATATCTTTACCAATTGCCTTTACTTTAATATGTTAATTTTAGACGATTTTAAATATTTCTTTTGGTAAAATATTGAGTATATTAAATTTTAAATTGGATCTGAATATCCATGGTGAACACCAACTACCTGAAAATTTTCCAAGGATTATTGACAAAGTATGTAAGTGCAATCAATGTAATTCTTATCTTAGTTAGTTCAACAGCTATCTTTGAATTTTAAATTTGTTATTGCCATGATGCTACTTTTTTTTTCTTTGCCATTGCTTAATATTAAACAAAATACTACAACACCATTTATGTGTGGAGCACTAAATGATATACAGATATAAAGCCTGTGACCTACTTTTAAGTACTGAGGAAGTTCAACAGAAAAATAAAAACATTTGATCTTGGATCAAACCTAATAGTTATACTGTTTACAACCATAGGTAGAAAACAACCTTATAAATTTTAGAGCAAATTCTATTTTAATGAAAACAAATTCTTATAACCTTCGCTACCTACGGCTACAACTTAAAGTTTTTTTTGTAATGAGCTGAAATTGAAGATTAAAAGTTTATTTGAAAGAACATTTACAACCTCATTATTGGTAAATTAAAAAACGTCTATAGTACCAGTCATCTTGAAAAAATAGTTACTAAATTCACAAGCACAATATAAGAAAATTATCAGCTAAATAAATTTAGTGTGTTCAGCTTTGGCAGGGAAGTCATTTTTTTTTTTTTTTTTTTTTGTTATGACTGAAAGACGATGATCATTAATTATTAAAGAATATTAAAAACATTATTAAGGCAGCAAAATAAGAGAACAACAGTGGTACTACTATCATGGTGGCCATCAGATTATGTTCAAAATCGCAGTGATTTATTTAGATTATTAAACGCTGTGTCTTGCTTTTAATGTATCTGAAGCAATGCTTTCCAACTTGATGAGTTTTAGTAGTAGCTATCTTCATTCTGTAGCTAAAATAAGATTAATTAACGCGTAGTAGCTATCTCACTAGTTGAAAAGTGATCGGTTTACGCTGATTGTACTGTACGTTTTAACCAATCGCGTTCAAGCTACTGAGAGATAGCTACTACTATAACTCAGTCTGCCTCATCACACTCTAGATAATAACCAAGCTACCTCCAGTAGTATATGCCCTAAGGCCTGGATTTGATTCACACTGTTAATGAGTATACTGAAGACCATTTAAGATTGACTGTTACGAGAATGTAAATGTATGGTACGTTCTGTTTTACCAACAGTTAAAATAAGCTGTGTAGATATGTAAGTACTACTATAACGTAACGTAACGATTAATCTTGAACAAAGTTAGGTTTATCGAAGATGTGAATCAGACCCCCCCCCCCCCTTTGTGAAAATCCAAAGAGTTTTCGTGAAACAGTTTCTCTATGAAGAGTTACATTGCTATGTACAAATTTCCTAATGCACAAAATTCATACAAACCGCCAACTTGTTAAATAGACAAAGCACATATAATAAGTTGTTTGAGATGATTGAAGTAATATTAACAGTAAAACTAGAACTTATAAGCTAACTGAAAATACACTTCAAAGTAAATAGACCTACAAAAAAAAAAGAATACCGGCACTCTACCAAATTTTTTTTTCCAGATAATTTGTATTTAGATCAAGAGAGACAGCAGTTTCGAGGCTTAAATTGACTTAAACTTGTAAAGCTTGTTTGTATTCTAAGCTTCTTTGTATTCATAGTGCTTATACTCTATTTTAGCTGACTCTCTGTCTCTGTGATCTTCTTGCACATATCCTTGACAAATTCATGATCTAATAAATCGTAATATTCCTCTATACTTTGACATTTTCTTGTAGGAAAGATTGACATTAAATGTTCATTACAAGAGCCCTTCAGAGCTTTGTCAACACCCAACCCTGCAGAATTTTTTTATCTTACCCTATCAAACATACTAATGCTTGATTAATGCTAGAATCAGTCGTAAAGTACATCGTTGATTCCATGTTCAATTAATGTTAATTCAGCGTTAAATTAACGCTGAATTATTAGAAACTTGACAGTACTGACGTTATAAATTTAAAAAGATTTTGAGTGCATTGCAACTGCAATGCTATTATAAAAAAAGCATTATTTTTTCAACAAATACTATTGTGCGTAAAACATAGCAAGAAGTATGTTAGCTTACTGAAACTTTTTTTGCGATGTGGAAGGCTTACTGTTTATTTCATAATAGTTAAAAAATAAAAAAAAAGTAATTTCTTTTAAGAAGGTCTGTAGTACTAGATTTTTCAATAACACTATGACCGCAAATGTTAAGTAGAGTATAAACCGTCGATCAACATATGCAGAGCAATTTGATTTACTTGAAGTTTTTAGTGAAGCAAAAAACTTAGCAGTTCAAGCTTAATGCAAGTGGAAGTCATTATATTGTCTAGTAAAAAAAACAGCATTTTTTTAGTAACTTAAATTTTTTACAAATGATTTTGCTTACTACGTCCAGACCTCATTTCTTGCTGTGAGTTTTGTCGAAAATGTAATATTATTAAATGATAAATCATCCATATTAATTAAGTTAATACAATTTAAAGGAAATTAAAAGTCTCATCCACTTATTGCTTCCTAAATCCGACAAGAAATGAAGCGTTGGAGTAGTTCATATGTTGGCAATGTAGCCAGAACACGTTCCAGGAAATGGTCAGATTAACGATCATGGCCTAGTGAAGCAGAGCGCACTTGCTTATTTCAACTCAACCCTACAGCAAACGTTGATGCACTTGTTTTCTATTACCAGTAGTTTTTTAAGAACAAAAAACTCTTCTTTGATCGAAGTACAATATTAATTTAACAAATATTTATTGTAGAGAAAAAAATAATTCATAGTTACCGAAATGTTTCTTTTTGTTGGAAAAAAATTTTTTTTGGTTTTCAAGAATACTTTTCATTCCTTGAACAAACGAAATACTTTTTTTTTTTAATATATTTTGACTCAATAAAATAAATCATTTAATTTTGATATGGTTCACTTATTAATCTACCCTTATATTTAAAAAAAAACGTTCTATTCAATGGGAGAAAAAAAATTTAAAAAAAACTATAAGGTTTTTACAATAATCCTGCATGAAAAGTTTAATCTGTTTTCCTAAAGTTATATAATACAAAGCATTATTTAATTTTTAAGCAGTATATCTATGACTGACAGATAATTTTTTTGAGATTCAATTAATAGTCTTGGTTCGGTAAAATTGCTGAGGTTAATTATTTTTTAGTTAAGAAAATTTCTGAACATAAAATAAGCGTTTTTTTATCATCCCGATAAAGTTGCTTATTAGTTAAAAAAAAAAAAAAATTTATTTTATCTTAATACATTGAATTTGTGAAGATAAGAAGCACATCGATTTGGCTGAAAATTTCTGACAATCTGTCAAGAATTCTTATAAAAAAAAATTGCTATAATGAATTTTATACAACCAATGGGTATACAAGCGAATGTTGATACATCTTCAATCATTGTATCAAGAGGCACATTTGCATATATGGTGGCACTTTTTAACAAGCACTCTATGGTATCTAGAGATGCACGTGAATAAATGGCTTCTCGCCAGCTCAAATGGTAGAGCAACTGTCTAAAAAACAGGAGGTTGTGTGTTCGATCCACACCCGGGAAGGATGTTTTTCTCATTCTTATTTATTTCTCAAGAAAACTTCTTAAAATAAACAAATAATGTGGTATAGTATTATGAATCTTTAGTGTATTAGATATTGAGAAAAGAGCATGAATGGAGGATGTAGATTGCTGGTTTGAAAAATGCCACCATCTATGCAAATACGCCTCTCGATACAATGATTACAGATGTATTAATATTCGCTCATATACCTCTTGGTCGTATGGAATTTCTAGTTTACCTACAAGCATTGGAGTCATATACCTATTATTATTAAAGTATTAATTAGTCGTCAAGATCAAAAATATAAGTCAGGTAAATGAGCTTCAACATCACAAGTACAAGCTTTTTAAACACAAAGAAATTTCAGATCTCAGCTCAGCAGATTCCAGACCCTACTTTAGATGGATTTTTTCTCTAAAATTTAATTCAATTTGTTGTTTGAAACTTTTTGATAACTTTATGATGTATGATATAGCTCTAATTTTAATCTAATAATGTATTATATATATATATATGTATGTGTGTATGTGTGTGCGTATATCTATACCATGCACAAACAATTGGATGATCAAATAAAAAAAAAAATTATTTAAATGATAGCACGCACAGCTCAAGCCGTTTTCTTAATAGATCTGTTGTGTAAATATTATGTACCCATAAAAAGTATATGAATGTATGTATGGTTTATTTCTTGTAAACATTCAAATAACATAGAGCTCTCTATAGTACACAAATATACTAACTAAAATAGTCAACGAATATAAAAGATTACTTTTTTGATACTGAGAATATTTTTTTTATCTGTATTAATTTCAAAAATCTCAAGATGTAATGAGTAAAATAATTCATTGATCTAAGAAACCATTTTTTTACTAGATTGAAATAATGTATTTCTTTATACAAGTAATGTAATTGATTTATTAAATCAATTTGTTATTTATTCACTTATTTATAGTTTTAATAGGCCTCGGGCCCAATTAACATAGATTAAAGTGTGTCGCTAAGCGCAGTACATAATAAATTTAATAGTTTAGTAACATAATTATAGAATAGAAGTGACAAAAGTTAAAACTACAAAGGATAGTAAATAACAAGTAATTTAAGAAAAAGTACAATGTGTAATGATAATTAATAACTGAGAGTAGTATGCAATATTTAGATCAAAAGAAATGTTAAAATACCCAGTATTAAATATTAAGTGAGGCCTGAGTTTTAACTAAGCCCATCCAGAAGCTAATTGCATTTTGAGCAAGCTTTAATAAAGTTCTAAAATTGCCAAATATCAGTCCTCAGTCCCAATTCCAACCTAGCTGTGAATCCCTTGTATAATGTTCGTAAAAGTCTCTGCCATTCAACTCTGAGTCTCTTAAATGTAATGAAGTCTAAAAGTAAACCAGTGTGCTTTCAGACTCGATGGGCACATTTTTTCTCGTGGATCAGGTCCAATAACTTGTGTGTAAACCAAACAAGTGATCTAAAATACGTGGTCCGATAAAATGGAACGTGTTTGTTAACGAGATTGTATAAGACGTAAAATAACTAAATGCAGTCATCAGTATATTTATCATTAAATAATTGGGGCCAAAACACTGTTTTAAGTTCAGTATAAATGTTTTGGCAATCGCAGTTCTTGAAGTCTCTGTAGCTTGGACGAAGGCTGGTTAGAGAAGCGCAGCAAGCAAAGTTAATGTGGAATGTGCTAGGTGAGTGATGCAGGTCAGATGGAATAAGTGGCTTAATCACTTTGTTAGCAGTTACGTGACTATCAGGTGCAAATAGGAGATCCAATGTATAATCATAAGTAGAAATAGGTTGGAAAATTTGTTCGAGGTCAAGAGCGTTGCAAATATTAAGGAGTTAAAATGGCAGCTTGATCTCGGTCTAGTAGTATATAGCTTGTTATGTGCCGAGAAAACGGATAATAAGTCCAGAAATACTTAGCCAAATCGAAGTTATTACGTTATAAAAATTTGCTGGAGGAGTATAAATTATGGAGTAACTCAATAAGGCTACAAAGCTCAGAGTATGCTGATATTGCAGAGCTAAATAATACATAAACTGCTATTGAAATAAAGTTTATTGCAGCACCTCGTAATAATACTAGCACACAAACAATATCTATTTCTAGAAATATACGGATTAATGGAATGTTTATATCAGCTGCAACTAAAACACCACCACCACGTCTATGACCTTGTTCAACTGTTTGTCTGTCCTGTTTATAGATGTTATGATTAGGTAATGGTAACTTGAAGTCCAAAATATGTGGTTTCAGCCATGTTTCTGTGAAACTGATAATGCACAAGCGCCCCCCCCCCCCCCGTCTGAGACTCACTAAATGGAACTACGTTCTGTGTTGACACGTAATGAAAAATTCTTTCAATTGAAAATTTTACATTTATTCTTGACATTTCTTGAAATAGAAAAAATTCGAATAAAAAAATTTTGTTTGGAATCCATGCAGTTTTATTTGAATCATAGGCTATAGGAAAATGAAAAAAAGTATAATGATGCTCAAAAGTATTGTGGGTTCCTTACGTCATAAAGTCGTTGTTGGCTCTAAAAAGGGTCGTTGGTTAGCATTTTCTTACGTTATTTTATAAGAAAAGGATATTCGTTAAAGTTGTTAGCATTCCAAACTGATAAAAATTATAATTTTAAATAATTTAATAATGACAACCCTTAAGTATATAAAACATTTTTAGTTTTATTCTCAGAAGGAATTAAAATAATCTGATAATGTGGATCACCAGTTCTCGAAAGCCCAACATACAATTGTCCATGTAAATAGCAGTGTGATCTTAAATCAACACCTACAAAATAGTGACTCTGTCCTCGTGACCTGTTAATTGATATGGCAAAACAAACTTTGACTGGAAACTGTAAGCGCTTGAACTAAAAAGGTAAATCACTGAGTATCATCTTAATTCTAAGAATAAAAGCTACTACTCCTTATCCTGGACCTGTTAAAATAGTAGCTTCTATAACATTATTTCACAAAGTTTTGATTTGAAGTCTGGTTCCATTACACAGGTACGGGGGTTGAAGATTACATAGTAGCATAATCAGAGATCCATCTTTCGAACCTGACTTATGGGGTGGAAATCCTGATGGAGTTAGAGAATTTAAAAATTCCTGAGGATAATAAACAACCTCTTCAGTTGTGATGACAAAATCAATAGAAAGGTACTGTCAAGAATCAGCTGAAAACTTTCGAAGAATATTGTTGTTAATGTCCTCTGCTGTAGCATTCCTTGGTAAAATTATCGCTCTCTCACATAACCATTAGTACAATTTGTAAGATAAACTTTCAACATCCGCGTAAGCTTCAGAAATTAAATCATCGACAGCTGTAGTTTTCGTCAAATCATTTTCGTTTCCCATTAGGCCATTGCCAATTTTTAACAACTATGTTGGAAATTTTGTGTTTTCTCCGCAGAGATATGCTCTCCTATAAATACGCAAATGAAGAGACTTTTATAATGCCAAATAATGACCTTGAGCAGGTGTGAATAATATCAGCTATAGTTCCTTTTGGAATAACTTGTAATGTGTGCCTGAAATCACCAGAAAAAACGAATGTGATGCCACCCAATAATTTCTGGTTTAATTTTCTATCTTGAAATGTCCTATTAATTGCTTTAATAAGAGCTCTATAACTCATTATGCACTCATTCTGTACGGTAAATATTGTATTTTGAAAAATTATTTCCAGAGGACCATTTTTGTGTATTGGGCAAGTGTAATCCAGAAAAAACACATAATGAGAGCTTAAAAGTAGAGTGAGCTATTATATCTCCACTTATGAGAGTGGCAGTAATACGAGAAGATGAAACAGCAAGGGAAAATTTTCCAGCAGATCTTGCTCTGGCCAACATTAGATTAATTAAGAAAGTTCTTCCAACGCCTCCAGGAGTATCCAGAAAGGAGATTTTTCCATTACTTTGCAGAATACTATTAACTATATAATTAAAAGATTGTCGTTGATATAGAACCAACTTTGGAAGATTTTGCTCAATGCAATTATTTAAATAGTTATAATTGTAACCACATCTGATGGAATGCTCGAAAGATTTATAAATACTATGTTCATCTCGAACTGGTGAATTTAGCCCAAATTAGGCCAAATTTTTTTCTGCAAGAGAGATGACCTTGTCTTTAATTTCAATTAAACCTCTGTTGAGTATTTCTTCAGAGAATTCTAGTCCAAAATCGTTAAGTTGAATTAGTCGAGAGTGAAGAATATCTCCGCATAATTGTTGTTCGAACATATCCCACAAAATTTGAGGTTGCGATGGCTCACAAAAAAATAAAATAATTGCAAATAAGTCACGTAATTTAGATAAATTTTCAGACAAAGCAGCATCTGTGACTGTTTTTTTTCCATTAATCATCATTTTCCAATAAACCAAGTGCGTAGCAGGCAGCTTTGAAAGTTGCGTAAGTAACACCATCAACGGTTTTTAAGTACTCAAATGAAGTTGCGCATCGAACATATTGGAGTAACAAGATGGAAGCACTCTGATTGGGTGGGATGAATTGCATTAACTCTATCTATGGCTGAATCTTTTTTTACTCCTGGCCAGCCTGGAACATCTTTTTCTTGTTTCCTTTTGATAAATTTATTATTGTCCCATTGGTAATAGTGGCAACTTCAGAATATAAAAAAGTTTTAACAAAATCATCCATTGCGCAAACTCAAAAAACGCAATCAACGTTGTTTTTCTGAGATTTTCGAGAATTTGTTAAGTATTTTTCTGATTAATGTGAACTATTTGATAATTTTCAAGGTAGACATCTGAATGTAAGACTATAGGATATGGTGTTTTCATCTAAAAATTAAAAAAATACCAATATCCCTTAGAGGAACAAATATAGCGTCCATTGGCATAGTTGGCAATTTCATCACTACTTCCAACTAAAAAAGGAGCATCCGCTCACAATCCATTCCTTTGTTGATGTATTTGCAAATATATTGAATTGCTTGCACTAAATAACAAAATTCCACATTAATGTAAGCATTGAAACATCGAGATAAGATTGGTGAGTACGGAACGACCCAATGGTTATCGATTGGTACATCTTCACCACGAGTTGTCACTATGGAACTATGACTTAAATCTGCAGGAGATCTTCTACGATGAGGAGGATACCCGTCATCTGCAGTTTAAGTTCTTTTTACAAACTTCCGAGGATACTGTTATGTACATCTTCCATTATCCATACATGGTGAAGCCATTTAAAATTCCCCGGAAGGCCCATAAATCATACTTTTTGAAATAATATCAAGCAACAAGGGATCTTATGAAGGATTTGATTATTAAGCTAAAATTATATTGTCATCTGGCAGAATTTTTATTTTTTGCCATGAAAGTATGTGGAGGTGAGGTAGGCCTAGTTTTTGCCATTCAACACTGTAGATCCAAACATGAGCTTCTCCGTATATTGCTTTCTTAGTGAGAACATCTATTAGTTTTCCTTTTTTCAAGTAAAAAACTCTTGAAACAATGTCATGCCTGTCTGAAGGTTTTTGATTTTCGTGTAATTCGTTTGTTTTTTCTGACCACTCAGGGTTGCATGTAAACGTAACGAATAAACATGGACGTCCAAACGCATATACGTACGCCATTTTATCTTGATTGATTTCATGCATGTATCGTGGTGAGCTAGTAAATAAGAAAGTTAAAATAACTAGCTGTCTAATACTAGTGAGTTGAATATTACTATCATTATTGACTGTATCTCGGAAATGAATGTAACTTTCAGCACGCAGTTATTTTTGATGTGTTCTTAAGTAGAGAAAAATCTCTGTGATCATTTTCGTGATCATATCAACCACAAATAGATTTAGTAAGTTCTTATTATACAGTAGGTAGTTTATACAGTCAATCCTCAATATAAAACTGTAAGAGTAGAATCGCATGCAAGAAACCGTTTTGTTTAGAAAACTGTTAAGTGGTATATAAATAAAATATCCATTTTCTCTGATAACAAACATTACAGGATATTGCAAAGAGTGGTATAATCGGTGGAGCTCAGAAACTTGCTCCAACGGCCCGTGTCAACCATGTAAAACAACATATCTGGGACCTTTTTCTTTATTAACTATTAGAGCAGCAACTTTATTAACCCGACGCGTTGTATCGTCCCTGATGTTTACGAACAGGGGTACGGTCAGCGTGAATAATAAATGTTAAGTTTATAAGTTTATCAACTTTTCAAGATTCATACCAAGATTTAAAAGTTTTTACAAGGGGATTAAAATCATGCATAATTTCTTGCAATGATTCAATCAAAGTTTTTTTTAAGGTATTATCCAACCCAACAGATATTCGTTCTGCTTCGGACAAAAAATAGATTCGTCAGCACTGCGGACTTTTGTTCTGTTCTGAAAGTAAGCTGCCCATCAAGTTGTAAACTGGATCTTGAATTTTGAAATTTTTCATAAATTTTCCTTCTCTGATCTCTTTACCTCTAAAGATTGTCATTTGAAATTGAGTATTGTAACGTCTGACATTATCAAGAAAATGTTTTGATAGGGGGTGTTGGTTCATCAACAGACACCTTACTAATTCAGGAGGATTTTTTAATAGATCAAGAGAAACTTTACGACCAGAACAACAAAGCTCTGGAGTCTCTTTATTTTTAGCGCCACAATGAGTGCGAATTCAAACCGTTCCACCAATCTGAATTGCTGAAAGATTTAAGTAATAAATATCAAGGTTATAATGAAAAGTGGATCTGTCACTTAAATGGTTACTCATTCGTTGAGTTTGCTGCTGCTGTTGTTATCTCAATAAATGTTCTGTATCAGTTTCTAGATGCCTAAAATTGTAAAAGTTTGAAGCATTTGAAGTTTTTCTTCTAACTTACCCTCTTGCAATACTAGGCATTGTTAAAAAATTTTAACGATAGATGGTCTTTAAAGGAACTGGTCAGCCAAACTTAGTTAGCTCAGCGCAGATGGGAGGATCATTAAATCCTGATTTACTGCTTACAGTCAAGAGAACGATGCAAGGTTGTCGGTAGCCGGTATTCACTGTCTTACATTGAATAGCTCCACTCTCGACGTCTGTCCGTGAATGACTGACTTGATTCAACGTCAGCTAGCTTAATATAGTCCTCCTACGCCCTATAATAATTGCACCAATCATTTTAAAAGATTAATGTAAAATAGTTTTTTTTAAATATCAGCAATGTAGTTTAACGTTAGATGATCCTTAAAAGGACCAGTCAGAAAGACTCAGTAAGCTAAGTGCAGACTGGTGGATCGGTAATTCATGGTTAAATGCTTATAGTCGAGAGAATAATATAAAGTTGTCAGTGGCCGGAATACCCAGCCTCAAAACGAACAGCTCCACTCTCAACGTTTGTCAGTGGACAATGTCAGCTGAGTTTATGCAATACTGTTGCAAGACAAATCATTGTCTTACGTCTCTTCAAGGTTTTAATCTGAAATAGTTCTAAAAAATATTTTTGGCAAAGTCATTAAACGTTAAATGGCCCTAAAGAGAACTAATGAGATTGATGTTTATCTAGTGAATGTAAAGATTCCTGATGATCCTGAAAAGGGACAGTAGTTATGTTTCCAGTTATTCTTAGTAATTGATATGTGGCTAAAGGTCAATGATACGACACACTGGATCTGGCGTTTCGTAAGATATCTGATGTTGGACTTGGCTCAACCAACAGAAATTTCGTAGCTTAGGTATCCAGACCTGGGGTAGCTTGACTGTTAATCTCGAAGTCTCTGTCTATAGAAATCGTGCTGAAGGAAGGTACGCCGCTGACTAAAAGATATCTCGTCTTCAAGTTATTTCCTAGATTACCTAACTGACGGCACCAGACCAGATAGTTGAACGGCCACAAAACTTTAAAGTGTTGAAGCAGATTGTGCTCTGGCTAGACACGTCTCCTGGTATTTTACTGGAGACGCTATCGTATAAAAAGTTTTCTTATTGGTGGAACTCGTTAACCCTAGTGATTTAGGGTAGAAGAAGACGTAGGTTGCTTGACCATGAGAAAAAATGTTGTTGGTAGCCAGAATACAGAGATGCACGACTAACAAACATATTTTTGATGTACTGCTGGTGAACGACTATGGAAATCACCGAGACGATCCAGCCTATTATGACAACACTTATATAATTTTATTGCAGGTCGCTTTAATTCAATGTCCATGCCGTCTACCAGATTTTACTAAACAAACGTGAAAAACTAGCGTATTTTTGAAAAACTTTAAGCTTGTTTATTGCTCTTGTTATTAATTTTTTCAAGAAAAAAGCTGTGCTAAGAATATCTTGAAATTATCAAGCATCAGTATGCGAAATCTTAGCAAAATTGGCTTAGTAGTTTTCACGATTAGTGACTTTAACGGTCTTAGCGACCTTACTTTATATATTAGTAAGATGGAATTACAGTAAGCAAGGGTAGATTAGATTTCCTTGTAGAAGGCTTGTTATATAGAAATCTGACATTTTGATAATAAACGAATATCTTCACAGTTACTGTTAGTACTGTTTCTTCGTGGCTCTTCGACGTAAATTTAGCACACAAGAATTTGAATACAGCGTGTAGCATCCGGACAGCAAATGCGACTATGTTTTGCAATGTTTGTGATAAAATTAAAGTATTAAATATCATGTAGCAGTACCATTACGAATAATGATTAATTAGCAGCTGTCAGCTCTTTTGGGTTGGCCAGTAAAGTGAATTGCTTGTTAAGCTGGTAATATATTATGAAAAAGGAAAAGCTTAATGGAATTGTTAGGAAAACATGTTTTATTGGATCACAAATATTATAATGATAATTTAGACAATCCGATGTTTAATAATATAATTCGCCGTAGATAATATCAGCTACTTGCTTGTTGGTTGACGGATTCTCCAGGGAAGAGGACGAGCTCACAATGCGTGGTTCTATATAAACCTTAAATTGGACCAATAATCGGGGGTGACATCGGTGGTGAGTCAAGGATTGGAGGTAAATTTGATTAACATATTGTCGAAAAAAAGGTGCAGCTACAACCGTGTAGTCAGACGTTGAGTTTGTTGGTGGTAGAGTTAGGGAGTAGGAATGACTGGTGAGCACACGATCGACCAAGTGTGCGTTGGTATTGATTTATGGGTGCGGTAACTAGGAGACGAATACTTTATGGTATTTGTTACTGACCGTGGGTAGACGTCACTACACGTGACATGCCACGTTTAAGTTCTCACTTGCCGGGCGAGTTCATGCCTGGTAAAATTGGCTCGCGTTTTACAGATATGTATTTTACATAAAATAAATAAATCTAGGGTTACATTAGCATAAACTATTGTCTTAACATATTAGTATTTCATTTTAGAATGTGAATGGATAGCTAACAATTATCTTATTTTTTAATGATACAGTAAGTGATGTGTGGTGTTTCTCACACATTTATATAATCGTTTGTTCATTTATTTATTTATTATTATTATAATTATTTTTTTTTTCAATATTTATTTTTTAGCAACAACTAAATTTGTAGCTTACATCTAAGCAATTAAATTTTTTTTTTTGCTATCGGGAATGCGCTTAAGTTCTGTTGTTGGTAAGATTTCTTTAAAATGTTCCTACAGTAGATTACGATGGTATTACGATATTAGGTTAATAAAGTAAAGAGGCAGTAATAATGACATGCAGACGGGATTGTAGGAGAAAAGAAAGGTGGCTATTGCTGAACTACGATGTTAAAGTCAAATTTGTTCGAAGTGGACTCACAGTAACGGCAAACATTATTATGTAAGCTCCGGTGATGTACTGGGTTAGGGCACGTAAACTGGCATCTCGCAATGATGTCGTCTCCATTACCTTGGAAATAATGCATGGTACATGCGCAGCATACTTTCCAGAATTTAATGTCAAGGAGACAAAGTTTGCATAGCTGAGAAATCACATGACGTTCGTAATCCTTTCCTCCCAATGGTAACCGCTCTAAAAGACCGGCGTATGTTATACCAGCTATACTGATCCTGGCTTGCTCTCGTTTACGGGCTTCGGCTTGATCCCATTAGGGGTGTTCTATGAATTTTCTTACTTTACAATGCTGAAGGCTGCTGTTTAAGTTCTTAAGGATTACCTTGGTTGCTTGCGTTGCTTAGTGCTTAATGGTGATTTCGGGTACGAATTTGGAGTCGTCCAGTAATACATTTATTACCATAACTTCAATGAAGCTATCCAAGTATCGTTTGCAAGTGTTGTCGAATGGACATATTTGCCTCATGCCATAGATGCAGACAGCTGTTTCAAATGAGATTTTTTCCACTTCCATTTTTGTGCAATGGTGCAATGGTGAGTTTCCTGCTTGCATGTGTGCGATGTCGGCTGCGTATGGGTTGGTATGCGACAAGTAATAATGAGTCACCCCCTCTAGTTAAAAAAGTCGTCCCGACTTTTTGTATTTTTTTAGCGATGGTTTCAGCGTATCTTCCCAACAAATATCCAGCGCCCAATATTAGTATCATAGTCCAAGGGTCCATTGATGCGATGCAAAATGGTTTGAAAAAGAATAAGTTAGGGGTCGATGTGCGGACGGTGAAATTTGAAAGTGGCGTACATATTATTACTAGGGGGAGAAAGTTTAGTGATGAAGAAACAGGCTGCATACATTAATATGCATACATTATTATCCTAGCGTGCTTGAGAAATATGTGTGGATCTTCGTCAGAGGGAACAATAGCGCTTTATCATACATGTTTTTTGTTAGTAGTGTTCTGCGTATCTCTTGTTTTCTGTGTGTCATTTAAAGCTTTTTTTTATGTATGATGATTTTGATTTATTTTTTAGTATGTATTTTTTATTTGTCTTGTTTTTTTTTGTGTTTTTTTATTTGTTTTTTTTTTTTTGTGTTGTGATTTCTTCGTTGGTTTATTCATGCTTTTTTTCAGTGTTTCGATTCTTGTGCTCTTGTTTTAAACAGTTTTTTGTCTTGTTTTTTTTTCTATTCTTTTAATTTGTTTTATTTTTGTGATTTTTTCGTTAGTTTATTTTTGTTTTCTTTTTTTTGTCAGTGTTTAAATTTTTGTGTTCTCGTTTCTTATTATTTCTCGGTTTTGGTTTTATTTGATGACTTAGTTTTTTTTCAATGTGTGCGTATTTCTTATCTGTACTTTTTTGTGGTTTTTTTTTTATATACATATATTTTGTGTAATTATTTTAATTTTTTCGTTTTTTTTGTATAATGATCTAATTTTTTTTTCTGTGATAATTTTGACTTTTTGTTTTCGTGTGTGTGCATTTTTTAATTGTGTTTTTTTTTTTTTTTTTTTACACATATTGAGAGAATTTTTTATAACTGCTCTAGCACCACCGCAGACAGGCAAAGTGAGCGCAAAAGACGACTTTTTTATCTCGTCGTTTGGGTTTGAGAAGAATGTTTTAAAAATTACGAAAGCATTAATCCCTCCACACTTTCTTCTTAGCTTTCTGATGGCGCTATTAATTTTCACGAGTTTTCACTTTATAACCTATAAAAATGCAAATGTTGATAAAAATGCGTTAAACCTCATGATGAACATTTTTTAGAATTTTTTTGACCATCTGGATCGAAAGATGAGACAGTTTTACTACAGTATCGTCAATAAAAAAGAGAAGTTTTTTGATATTTCTGTGCATTGGACCGATGATTGTATAGGTGCGAGTCACTGTGTAGCACGGGTGCCTGCTACGCGTCCGCCACCGCTCTTAACGTTGCCACACATTATGAGGCATTATTTGTGTTTAGTCTGTGTGTGAACAAGTACGTGTAACCTAAATATTGATTAAGCAAAGTCTTGTCTTGTTATTTTGTTGATACTCTTTGATTATCATTATCAGGACATATTTAGTTTTGGCGTAAGTTGCACTTTTTTTAAATTCCGTCTATTTAGAAAGTGATTTGCCTATAATACGTATTTTTATTATAGTGTTCTGAAACAGAGCTACAGTAAAGCATCCTTGAATGCCAGATATTTGATTGTTATATTTTTAATTTAACAATCAGTATTTTAGATGGTTATCTGCTATAATCCCTTGAATAAAGAGAATCATCACGTTAACGAGAGTAAAGTGAAATTTCCGCAATCATTGAAAAAAAAATTTTCATTTGTTTATGATAAGGCTATGATATGCTTCGGATAAATTTCGCCTCCCAAGCTCAAAAAAGAGGAAAAAAGCTACGACGATAAATATCTTAAAGCAGGTATCGCAGTGTAGATCAAATCAAAGAAAAGTTTGCATTGTCAGAAGATTTGCTAATAATCAGAAGGAAAGAATTACGCTGCTCTCTCTCACACCAAAATTTTGGAATCGAAGTGATCTGATTGAAGAATTTGGATTCACTAAAGAAGAAGCTACAAAAGCTTTGTATTTACTTGTAAAATAGGAAATTTTATCGTTACCTGATGAAAAAAAGGGTGAGGTATTTTTAGCCAATAGTGAGAATCGTAAAAAAAATGTTTACGAACATGATAACGTAAGTCGTCTAATGCCAGGTGTAAAAGATTGCATTTCATTGAATGAAGATAACGGTGATCGAATAAGCGTTCCAATAAGACTTTTACTTGGCAGCTTAAACAAGTTATTTATTTTATTTAAAGAAGAAAATAAAAGTATCACAGTAAGCCTCACAAAGTTTGTTCAACTAAGACCACCACATTGTATTTTAGCAGGCAGTAACGGTACATCACAGTGTTTGTGTGTACGTGCACCATAAAAACCTTAAACTCATGTTGGACGTAATAAGATTAGAAGAGTTGACAAAACACACAGTATCACCTCTAAGAACTTACGGAAACTTTTTGAATCTAATTGTATGTCGTGATCCTTCTGAAAATTGTTTATTAGGAAACTGTTTAGATTGTCTGAATTATAAAGGACTTACGATAATGTTGCTGGAGAGCTCAGAAGCTAAAGGTATTTTTGAGGTGAATTATTCAACATGGACTTAAACTGATCGATGCACAATAACTTTGAATTTATTGAGATTTCGTTAATATTTGGCGGTAATATCAGATAATTTATACAATGATACAATAGCTGTGTAAGTATACCAAAAAATTATAATTGATTATTAAAAAAAACCCTTTACTCTAAAACAAATTTACCACGTTAATTGCGGCGCAGCACAACACTTTACAAATAAAACAAATTTTCATCTTCTTTTAAATCACGAAAATGATTTTCATATTTTAGCAGAGTGGCATTCTAACGCCACAGCCCATGAAAAAGGAGCATGTGATGAAATAGGTGCAAATCTGAAACGTTGTGCTCGATGATCAAATTTGCAGTTCTTGGCAGGAAACCATATTTTTATGTCTAAAGGTTTATTTCATTGGGCTGAAAGATATTGCAAGGAAACAACAGTTTTTTTCAGTAGTAAAACTAACTACAAAGAAACTGCCAAAACATTAAAATATCGAATTTTAAACGCAAAAATGATTCCAGGGATTTCAAATTTTCACGCTTTTATACTTACTAGTAATAATAAGCTTATGCTAAGAAATACTTCTGCAAGTAATAAATATAAAATATTCCTAAAGTTAAAAGGGCGTATGATAGCTTTAAAAACGACTTCTGTTGATAAAAAAAAGGAAAATAAAATAAATACGCTGAAGAGGACGGAAAGAAATGGTTGAATCTCATTTTTATTAATGTAAACTTATTTTTTCTTGAGTGTTAAAAATAAAGTATTATATTGTTACTTACATTTTATTTATAACTAAATCTTCATCTAAATTTATTAACTGTTATTTATATCATTAAAAAATAAATAAATAAAAGTGTCTTGCGGTGTGTGGCAGCATTAGGAGTGGCGACGGGCCCGTATCGGCCACCCGTGCCATGTGGTGACTCGCACCTACACATTCATCGGTCTAATACATGGAAATATCAAGAAACTCCTTTTTATTGACTATATTGTAGTAAAATTGTCTCATCTTTCGATCCAGATGGTCAAAACAATTCTAAAAATTGTACATCATGAGGTTTAACGCATCTTTACCAACATTTGCATTTTTTTAGGTTTTAAAGTAAAAATTCGTAAAAACTAATAGCGTCATCAGAAATCTAAGAAGAAAGTGGATAGGGATTGATGCTTTTGTGATTTTTAAAACATTTTTATCAAGCCCAAACGACGAGATAAAAAAGTCGTCTTTTGCGCTCACGCAGCCTGTCTGCGGTGGCGATGGGTCAGTTGAGAAAATTCTCCCCATGTATATATATAACTAAATTTTATTTTGTTTCCTGTACAAGAGAAAAGGAAACATTTATTTTAATTTTCTGAATCATCATCATCTAGTTCTATTGGAATAATTATAACTTGCTGAGTTCCGGGGGTTCCTTTGCAGCTCCAACAATAATTATGGTTTGTAAGTTCCCTAGTGGGACCAAATTCAAAAAAGCTGGCCAAAAATCAAAAAATCAAGTTATTGATCTAAAATTTTCACTTTTTTACTCGGGGATTTTAAGGTCACTGATTACGAATTTAATAGCTGACCTCCTAAATTTTAGCCCCTTCACCCCTAACTCACCACCCCCTTGCATGAAATATACCTCATTTCACATCGTACTTGAGTCACTTATCATTATCATAGTTTTCGGGGTCGCTGTTTACGAATCTGGTATCAGAATCGCGATTTTCAGAATGGCGGACTCAATATGGTGAACAAAACCTTTTAAAGGAGTGAAACACTTCAGTAAATGATATTTAAACATTTTACTCGGGTTTTCAGATGTCGCTGATGACAAATCCTCCATCAAAATTGTAGAAAACTGTTGAATATGGCCTGAAATTTTAGAACATTCTTAAAAATTTGTTAATAATAAGTGGCAAATCAAAATCAGAAAAATTTTGAGTTTTTTTCCATTAGTCTGGCAGTTACTGTGCATTAGGGAGGTAAAAAATTATTTGGTAGAAATGCAATTATTAAAAAAACTATTATTTTTTTATAAGAATGACAGAAGAACACTATTGTCAGTACAAGTGAGAGTTATATCTGTATTTTCTGATGTCGAACATTCAGAGCTTGAATCTTCATCGTGTAGAAAATTTTTATCAATTTGTACTTGTGGCGATAACACCAGATCGATAACTTCTTTTGACATAGATTTTAATGATTTCGCAGGTAAATCTCGACAACTAGACAAGTGTGGGTCAGAGTTTACCAAGAATCTCAAAAATACATCTTGTAATGTTTTAGTTCGAGAACATTTCTGTGCAAAATGTTCACGGAATTGTTTAATCAATTTATCAGAAGATTTCTGGGCATCTTCTGACATCTGACTAATTGGTAATAATGACTGCGACATTATTACAGGAGCATGAATTGATTATTTATGAACTGTTGTAGGCATGTGCTACCAGCTGTAAAGAGCTACGTACTTTCTCACAGTTTACAATGAAAACTTATTGAATTTCTAAACATTTATATCAAAATCAGATAATAAAGCTGATAATATAGCGTGAAATCGATTAATCAGATCCTTATTAACTCTAGTTATGGTTGCAGAAGTTTCAATATTTTAAAAAAAAACGTCTAGCGATGTTGCAATCATTTGAACTTCCGTATCCAGGCTTCGGTTTATCAACTATCAAACCCAACTTTATTTTGAAACCTTTCTGAATATTTTCTTTTCTTAGCTTTACTATTTGTTTTTTTTCAGCACTACGAGCCTGCCACTTATTAATAGCCAATTTATGGCCAATATGTATACAGCATTTAAAACATATAATCCAAGCACGTAAAGTTGACAAACCGAAATTAAAATTTTTTTCATCAATTGACTTTTTCAAAATTGAATCAATCTCATTGAAGTCCTTAGATGTTACCTTTCATAAGTAACAACGCTGTGCAGAAGATGTATCTGTTATACCGTTGCAAACTTTACCATCTATCATACATAAAACCGTTTGATAGTGTACAATTACTTGCTTGCCATCCATGACAGTATCATGAGGAACGAGATCATTGATTTGATTGGGTATATTACCTACTGTTTTCTTAATAATCTCTGTATTTTTAGAAACTAATTCAATTTTAATAGGTCTATAATATCTCGGAGAAGAAGGTCGAGGATCTTTCCATATAACAACGGTATTTTCGGTCATTTTATTTACATGTTGAAGTTGTACTGGAACAATTGAAGTAAAAAATACACTTTGATCTTATAATGTTTCATCGAAAAAGTTTTGTTTGTATGTACCGTGCCCTGAACTCCCGTCACACCCCATTCAGAAATTAAATTTAAATTCTTTAATTCATCCTTATTTAACATCTTTAGAACATCAATCTGAGATTGTAAGATTTTTTCAGTTGTATGATGTAGCAATGGCTGGACTGCCACTTCAACGTTTGATTCAGACATTTCCATGGAACAGTTTGGATAGCATTTTTGTTTTGCAGCTGTTATTATTTTATCTGATGGAAAGAATTTGATATTTTTTTTAAGCAAGCATTACGCAGCTGAAGATATTGGTTCTTAGATTATTTCAATTTAAAGATCAAAGAAAGTGCTTCATCGCCTGTAAATGCATTTTTACTCTCAGATATTCCCATAGATTCACAACAGATTTTTGCTTTTGTTGGACTTCCTGTCGTGACCTCTTGTACAACCTTTGCAGCATCTGTTTTTTCCTTAGCACGTAATTTTATTTGGGCCGCATAAGCAAGCTCCTACGTACTAACTTCTACCCGTAGTATTTCTTATTTTTAACGCTTCCTTCTGTCAGAGGAAACTAGAAGAATGTCTCCCTGTACTTGATTTTATATTTTTCTCTCCTGTTGCTTGTACTGTAATAGATCCATTCAACCGTTTTCTACTAGTTTCCAAGAATCTTGACTCCATTCTCTTACACTAAATCCCCCTTTCTTTAATCTGAGGTAAAACTTTTGTAACAGTACTTTTATGAGCATCTGATAAATGAAACAATGATTGCAGCTTACTGGACATGAAGTTTTCAACAATCAAATACACTTCAGATATATCTGTTTATAAATTGTGCTTTACAGCCTCAAAAAGTTCTGTTCCTGTTAAACCATTAAAATAATCGGAATAGCTGTTGTCTGAAAAATGATTATAATTTTAATTAAATTAATTGTAACTTTTTTAAAGCCATGCAACAAATTTTTTTTGTATTTTTAAATTTTGTGGGAATCGGGTTCCTGCTCAAGAGTACTGCGCAGCTACGGCTCACCGTACATTATTATATGTGTATATGTATATATATGTACAGTACGCACACACAATGCTGCACACGTACATGCGTTTTTGTGGGTTTAATTGAAATAAAATTACGTTATTAAATACTTCTGCAATCAACTATTTATGCAGTTATTTACTCGATATTACGACTTTTTTACAAACACTCGTTAAAACATGGAAAGGCAGCTATGGACAGAATTTTTTTTCAGAAGGGGTAGATTATATCTGTACCAGCAACGCCCAATAAGTTTTGCAGGGGTACAAAGGGGTGCCATATTACTTTTTATTCAAAATGTATCACATTTTTACAATCTTCATCCATAAAAATTACATTAGTAGATGCTTACTACACACTATGTACTTGCTTGATGAATACATAGAAAAATTTTAGTACACTTCAAATACCTTTTACAGATGATTTCATTTGGACCAACTGCAATTTCTTGATTAGTGAACTTTTTCTACCACTTTGACTACGTACACCTTTTTGACGAAATATTAGGGGTTAACAACAAACGAACAAAGGTCAACAGCAACCGCAAATTTTGTAGACTGTAGACACACATCGAACCTTTTCCGACTGATTCCTTACTTTTACTGGTGTCCTAGCGTATACCCCCCCCCCCCCCAAAAAAAAAACCCTGTCCAGTAACTTTTTTTTTTTTTTTTATTTTGGTCAGCTTTTTTGGATTTTGTCCCACTGTGACTTAAAGATGCACTTGGTTTAAACGTCCTCCAGTGTGTAGTTAATGCACTGGTGGCAACATTGTCTGTATAATTTCCAGACTGGTAATCCGTCACCGCAATCTTGGCAAGTGCCAAAGTTAGGGATTTTGCGAGGCTGTCTTTACCTCCGACGTTCGTTGTTACTAGGAAACCTGTATAGGTAATTCTACGATCATCCGCAGCTGCTTCTGGCGGGCAACGAAGCTCGTAAGCGTTGTTTCGTAGATTTCCATATAGCAAGTTTATCTTTCGATGCATGAACTGGTTGTTTAGCTCTCGTTCCATTGCCTTGTTTAGAGCAAGGCTTCGTTTGGTGTCCTGGACTACTTCCTGAAAGACTCCTGTTCCCACAGGAGTTCGTTCACCACGAAATGAATCTTGTTTTTGAATGCCTTCGTTGGCAGATTTTTTTCTTGCGATTGAGTCATTTCAAACTGTACTTAAGGGTCCAAAGAAGCTCCTGGCCCCGGTATTTATCTGTGGGTATATTTTTAGTGTTGGTTCTCGCATATGGTGGATTTTTCTTCCTGTTCACTGCTTTGGCCTTAATCCTTCTTCTTTGCTCGTATTCCGACGCAGCCGTTCATGCCAAAATCCAGAATGCTAAGATCGTTAGCACAACTGTTACCAAGATTTCAGACGTCAGCGTACCTTTGGTCAGGATCGTAATTAAAGCCATCGTTACAAGTAACAGATAACGGAGTTAAGGACTAATGGATATCATAAGTCAGAGAGTCTCCGAAAAAAAAATGAGAAAAATTTGTTGTGCTCTCGTTTAAATACCGTTTGAAACTCCCTTGTTTGCATGTTGTGCAAAAGAAGCGGGCGTGGCAAACTTTGTTTTTTTTTACATCAATTGGATCTGTGAAAAGATGGTCTTGACTTCAGGAAAATTTGGGGTCAATGGTTTGGCTTCTGAAAAATTTTATTAGACGATGAGGGATATTGGATGTGCATTTCAGCCAGTCCCATTTTTTTGGAATTCTTTTTTCTGAACTTTGAAATCTTGGGCGGCCATTACAGTGGGAGCCATCAGGGTTCTTGCATTATCTACAAGGTGCAGTTGTTATTGTGGCGAATGTGTACAAGTATACTTAAAAATTTTTTCAGGTTCGTACATCGTAAGAATGAGAAGTAGAATGATTATGTTGCTGTTTACGTGTCTATTGGTTCCAGAGTCGAAGTGTTTTTCTACGTCTTTTATTGTGCATCCGAAGCCTGCATTTATGATGCCATATCTAACTGCTAAGGGGTGATGTTTATTTTCACCACAGAAGACAGTATTGTTGTGTTTATTTTCTGTTGAAAAGAGCCACTGAGACGAGTTGCATGTTTTAATAATATAAGGCTGCTTGGCTTTTAACACTTGTATATTACACCTATACAGATCGATATTTTTAGAATTACGAAATATTTCTATTTCGTCAGCGCTCAGTTTTGTGTCACGTGATAGTGATTGGCATAAGTACACGTCGATAAAAACACAATTGCTTAGTTATGATTGGTTAATAAAATAGTATTCACGGTGACTATCTGTTAGCGCTAAATAATCTGCTGTGGGAATTTTGCCAGCTGTGGTCATGTTATTGCGGCTATTTGTTTTACGAAATATTGGCCATGATATGCATTTGAAAAGTTTGAAAGTCATCATTTGTACGAGCGAAAATATTAGTTGTATGGTTATATTTTGTTGATTTTCTGAAATCGAAATTTACTGTATTTATATACAGATTGGGTATTTATTGCTTTGACTGGGATGGTCATTTCTTGTTGATAAATGGTGTTTATAAAATAACCAACATACTGTATTAGTCTTGTATTTGTCTAAAAACAACAACTTAAAGTTTGACTAATGAAATTCAGGTATTACCTCAGCACTTGTTGTTGTCATGATTGTAATTATAATATAACTGAAGAACATTTTTAAAATCTGAAAACAAAATGAAGGTATTCTGAATGAAAAACGAGGAATTACTTTTTTCCTCCTTTTTTTTTTAAAAAAGTTATATCTAAGTATTGTTGCATTTTAAGGTTTTTAGGATCTCGTAAGTGAACTTGTATTTCTGCGTTCTTGTGTCTAGAATAAATTAAATGGTCCGAAAAATTATTATTACAGTGATAAAAGCGGTACTTGCTGAGCCGAAAGAAATAAGTTTTTGCCACATTTTATTTCAAGTATTTTCCGCGAGTGTTTGTTAAGTGTTTTCGAAGTGTTTTCGTCAAAGATGTGTGAGAATGCAAATTGTTGTGAAAGTCTTGTCTTTCTTGTTATATTTACTGCAACTTGATTAAGTACCGCTAAGTGTTTGGAAGGAAGCATGATGTAAGTTTTTATTTTTTCTATGTTGTTGTAAGAATAAATACCGCTATTTGCTAAGTCAAGATGACTGGAGTATTTCAAAGTTTGTTTGGTGTCTGGTCTTAGTAACTGTGGGTCATCTTGAGTTGTAATGGAGAGTACTGTATTGCTTCCTATTTTTTTACCGTATTATTCAAGTACGTGTGTGCGTAGTGCCAAAAAATACGGTTTTTCATTCCAAAACACTGGCAGCTCTTGGTAGCACGCGTCGAATTCTCTTATGCGCACTTCTACTTGTACACACCTTGTAATATGTCCTACTTCTTGGCCAAGAAGCTAATGGAACCTGGGCCAGACATAAGTTAATAAGCAAAATTATCTGTTTTAATGGTGGCAATATTGAGTGCATTTCCGATTACTTTCCTCTCTTTTTCGCATCGTTTTAACAGTACGTCTCTGTAAAGTTCCTTCATTAGTTTTCTGAAACATTTTTCTATTAAGATAAATTTAGAATAGACATATGTAAACATATCCATATTGTTCATATCAACGTTTTTTTCTGCTGGAAAATTCTGCTCCTCGGGATCAGTTGGTAAAAATGTTTTTGGTTGTTTCGTTTTAATAAGCACGAAAAAGCATGTGTTAACAGTGCCAATGTGTTTGAATGCGTAAGACACATGATCTGATTCAAGTACACAGAGCAATTTGAATTCATTTTCTCTTTCGAGTACCCTGTTTACGTATCCTGTAAATAGATTTATGTAGCAGTTACGGTCGCATAAGTCAATAGGGATGACCTTCCAAAATGCGTATCCGTAAACGCTGTCAATGCAGTGATCGTCCGCAAAAATACATGACGTTCCCGATTCAAGTCTTATTTTATTATTGTTGAAAGCTATAGCATTGTAACGCTCTTTTCAAATAATAGTGGCGTCACCCTGTACGGAAACTTTTTCATATTCCCCGTATGCGTCTGTATGTGATCCTGAGTTTTTACGGGCGCAGTTAGCGCCTACGGAGCCTACTAGTTTTACGAAAGAGGTCTTCATATTGTTGATGGAGATGTCTTGTATAACATTATCGTACAAAGTTATACTTCTGTGTAAATGCATTTTATTGCATTAATCTCGTGTTATTTCTCTGATGTACTTTATTTCCCCGTTTTTTATTGCTGAATTATGCGACAATACGTTGAAATGTTGTATTGTTCTCCTAAGTTTGATTTTGCAGTAAATGACACATGTGGAAGCGTATCATTGAATTAGATAAGTGTTATGTGTACTCTAGTTGAATTCATGACCAGTTCAGAAATGTCGCATTCTCGTATATTGACTAGAGAGAAAGATGTAAAATTAGCGAAAGATTGGCCACAGTCATATCCAGTGATTGCTGTGGCTCGGTTGACGATATGGTAAAAAATGAATAGTCAGAGGATTATCTTCATCTGTGAAATGAGTAACTTTTAGTTTGTTTTTTGTGATAAGTATTATCAAGTCATGCTTTAGCGTGACCTATACGACACATTAGACAAGAAAGACAACGACAATACACACAAGCGTTTAGCAATCGAAAAGGGTATACTTATCTGCGGATGGTGCATGCATGTGTAAGTGCGTGTGCATGCGTATATTTTTTTTTTTTTTTTTTTCATTTTTTTTTTTTTTTTTTTTTTTTGGTCAGTTTTTTAACACCAGATCGATAACTTCTTTTGACATAGATTTTAATGATTTCGCAGGTAAATCTCGACAACTAGACAAGTGTGGGTCAGAGTTTACCAAGAATCTCAAAAATACATCTTGTAATGNTATGTAAGAGCATTAAAAAATCAGCTATACAAGCACCTTCCAACTCAAAATCAAGAACCTAAGCAGACATTTTATAAAGTACTTGCAGAAAAAATTCCGTTGTTTTAAAAATATCGTTCTGAAAAATGCTGCTCGATCATTTTTAAAAGATCGTTGTCGACTCTAACAGATTTATAAGTAGCGTAAGCAGTTTTTGTGTGCTATTCTACTGTGTGTTTCATTGATCTCAATTTTTACGTAGTAGTTTAACACAACCTTGTTTTTGTATGGAATTAGTTTTCCAATTTTTAAAAAACTTTTCATTTAAAAAAAGTATTTTATTGGTTGTAAAAAATATGGTTTGTATCAAATGACTGTTTTTTCAGCAGTTAGCTATCTTTAATACAACTGCTGATGATGAAATACCAGATCCGTACGTATTCATGATAAATAAAAATACAAAAAACTTGAAATTTGTCCACCCTACGGATTTAAATGTTAAATCATGGTTGTATTTATCATTTCATTTATATAGAACTCAACAAAAGTAAGAAATTACCGTTGGATAACTAAATTATACTTAAAAATTCAAAAAGATCAAATAAATTACTGTCAGTTTCATCGAACTAAATAACGCTGAGACTTCTATCAACAATTATTAGATTATTCAAATTCACACGTACACCGTATTCACACCAGCAGTACATCTAGAACAGATTTGTTAGCCGTGCAGCCGAGTATCCCAGCTACTAACAATAATCTTTTATAATGGACAAGGGACTTACGTCAATATCCATATTAAACCACCAAGATTACTAAATGCCATAAAAAAATAAGCTTTCTGAATATCAACGTCCCCAGTGTAACACTAGGAGACATCGTCTGGCAAGAAAATAATCTACTCTAACACATCAAAGGCTTCCTTATCGTTCTTTTAACCAACCTGGTGCTACCAGAGTACCTTTTGCTACAACAGCAATCCAGGGGACCTTGAGGAGTTCGGGTAGCCCATTGGTGGTTCGTTGTTACAGCGTACCCATGGAGGAGGTATTCTCCAGGCCCACTTTCCTGACCAACAATGAGCGGTTGATTTTCTAAAGAGCAACCTGACGACGAGACATTCTTCGGTCAGCTGCGTACCTCCCTCCAGAAAGATCTCCATACGCAGAGGCTCCAAGGGTTAGAGTCAAGCTACCCGCAGCTGGCTTTCCATCATTGAGAATAATAATAAGGAGTAACTGAAAATTTCCCCACTGGCCCCTTTCAGGGCCATTATAAGTATTTACATTCCCTACTTAACTATCAATCTCATCGGTTCTTTCAAGGGCCACCTAAGTTTAAATTACCTTGCCATTAAATACATTTTACTGCCATTTTCGGCAACAATTCGTCGACTAAAAGACTATATAAGGCCGGGCACTATTAAACGAAGTCAGTCATTCACTGGCAGACGTCACGAGCGGAGTTGTCCGTCACAAGGCTAAAAGCCCGTTGACTGACCACCCTATATTACCCTTTATAACCCTATATAATCCACTCAACTCTAAGCATTTAACCAGGAATTATCGATATCTAAGGTCTGCGCTGGGAGCATATAATAGCTATGAAGGAAAAACAAACTCTACCAAACGGGACAGTCTCTAACGGGCAAGTATCACGAACCAATCTCCCCACCTTAGATCACCAAAACAACTGAGTCTGCAAAAAAAGAAGGAGCTTTGTACATCAACGTCTCTGGAGTAACACGATGAGATTTTGGCAAAAAGCTCTACAACGAGCTTTAACGCTTCAGACATTGTCGCATTCCTCCCAATCAGTTTGGTGCTTCAACAGTAGACCAAATGAGATTACCCTTAGGTATCCAGGCAGTCACGTTTACTGGTTTAGCTCTCCACCTCTTTTAGAACAATTGGACGTTGAACTACCTTGCCAACAAATATATTAAAACTTAACAAAGTTGACAAAAAATAGCCTTTAGAGCTCATAAAAGTTTTAACCATGCCAATAGTCGCAAGAGAGCGAATAGGAAGAAAAATGGCAAATGTTAACAATTGTAGGCGTCAAGAAACTAACGCAGTACATTTATCGAGATTAAAATAGCAGCATAAAAATTGACAAATAAAGAATTTACTATGTGAGAAATCAGCTTTCCATTATAACCGTGATGACCGTAATCCCTGAAATTTTCCGGAGTTTTAAATTGGTAGGATAATATGTATTTGTATTAACTGTGGCGATAAAAAATATGGAGGTTGAGCTCCAAGACTTTGTTCCTCTGGTAATTTAAAACGTTTCATATTTAGTGTCATTACACTACGGTGTTCCATTCAGTGAGTCCCGGGCGAAGCTGAGACGTGAGGGCCACTAGTATAAAATAATTATGAAACATATGATACATGGATTATGTAAGAATTAGTATTTAATAAATGGAAGATGTTCTAAACATTTTCCAAAATCATATATAAACGGAACAATAATTAATGCTTAAAATTATCGTTACCATAAGTGGAGAAATACAGGTTTAATACGTAAACGTCTTCAAAACTGTATTGTTGACGATCTATCCATGGTACCTTACAATCCACCATATCACTTAATCTTAATTGCCATCTTGATGTGAAAGTTGATGTTTCAAATAAATCTATAAAATATTTATTTGGATGAATTTCAGAAGGTCATGATGCCTCATTAATTAATATATGTAAAAAGAAAATAATTGACGTATTAATTATGACAACATTTCAAATTATTTGAAATCATGTTATGTTAGAACAATCAAAGCAACTTGGAGAAATTTAAGACTTTCCATGCATAAAAAAGGCACACTGTCATTAGATTACCTATTCATTTTTCTCACCAACAAGATATTACTATTTATAACACCTTCGAAGAAAATAATCTTGACTATTCATTGAATCCATTAACTATGCTTTTCAGTTATTTTGAACTGAATGAACAAGACGTTAAAGCTATAAAATACAGAAACATTTTTTTTTTAACTCAAGAACTTACCAAATACAAAGAAGCAAGAAGTTCTCAGTCCTTGAGGTAGCATCCTGTGGAAACCTGTAAAACAAAATATGTTCAGTTTTGTAGATTGAAGTCTGCTAAAACCAATGGTAACTCTGTTTATACTTTGCATCAGAAAAAATTTCAAAAAATTTAGCTCAAAAATGAACCATTTAACATGAACTCATATGTAAGAGCATTAAAAAATCAGCTATACAAGCACCTTCCAACTCAAAATCAAGAACCTAAGCAGACATTTTATAAAGTACTTGCAGAAAAAATTCCGTTGTTTTAAAAATATCGTTCTGAAAAATGCTGCTCGATCATTTTTAAAAGATCGTTGTCGAGAAATAAGTGAAAATCAGTTGGATTGTTTTATAAGACAAATGGTAACAGAATTATTGTTGACAAAGATATACATATTTTAAGCATAAAAATTTTATTTAATTATTAAGAATGTTATTTACAAGCAAAATGATAATATTTTAGTAAACTAAAATTCTTATTTTTTTTCGAAATATTTTATTTTAAACAACCAAAAATTTTGCTAGAATAATACAGTTTCTTTTGTGTGCAAGTATTAAAGTTTTTCTATCAACTTGAATTAAATTGAGTAATTTTGTGTTAATTAAAAAAAAAAACATTTTGTTTCACTTCATATCATCATACATAATGTTACTAAATAATTTAAATAACGTCCAATGCTGGTATGGTAAAATTTTGTATTTATTAAAGAACAAAACGACGTTTCAGCCGTTTGGACAATGTCCTTGCCCTTATCAGGTGCAAAAGTCTATGGGTAATAAAAAAATTCTTTACAATAAAAGTTTTGATAATTACAATAAACGCAAATTAAGTAAAGTATTAAATATACCTCAGACTCTTACAAAAGGGATGTAAGATCGTAATGTAGTCAGACTCTCAAGTTTTGTTGCTTTTATACCCTGCACAGACACAAATGACATAATATACGTACACAATAGAATATAATAAAAATCACAAGCAGTTCCTTGTGAGACATATGTAAACAGATCATGTTTTCCTAAAACCATAAAATAAAGGGGCCCTCAAAATATAAATATTAAAATAGCCTCCATTCTTAACTGACTTAAAAAATAACTTGCAATAATTTTTCAATTTTTCTGTATCTTGTTGTTCATTAATATGCTTATTTAAATAGTCCATTTTCAATATTTCCAAAAACAGGTGCTTTTCATAATTTTGTTCTATGTTTAAAGTTTTTATTATACTAAAAAGGAAGTTATGTGTAAATTCAGAGCTATGTTGTGATATTACAGACTCATCCTTTTTTTCTCTATGTCTCCTTCATGTTCTGCAGCTCTTACGTTCAAAGCACTCGATGTTTGACCAACACAACAACAGTTGCAATTCGCACATGGTATGTGGTGAACAACATTTTTTACTCAACTTGCTTCGTTACATCTTTTCCAAGTGAAAAGATCGAATTTAATTTATTGTTTAAACTGTATACAAGACCAATATGAAGCTTCGTACAAAAATATTAAAATGGACCGTGCAAGTAGGGAATATACGGTAGTGATAAGATTAGTTTATAATAATTGTTGTTTTTATTGCAAATGTTAATCATGCTCATGTTTTTTAAGGTATTTATTCGTTTGTTAAAGAAGTTTTATCAATAACTCTTTGAAGATAGTTGTTCGCTGGTAAAAATTTATTAATATATTTCTAAGTATCTTTATAAAATGAAGTGTCTGCTAAATTATTCGAAAAGTGAACTAATGTGTAATTGATACCTATTTTATGTTGTATTGGATGGTTGAAGAGGAAATTCAAGTATCAGCCTAAATGTGTGGGTTTTTGGTACCAATTAGTTAGCACTGCGTCATTTTGTTTAATAATAGTTTTTAAATCAAAGAAAGTAATGCTATTGTTGTAGCATGTCTTAACAGTAAATTGTAATTTCGGACAATTGCTATTAAAAATGTTTTAAGTTTATTAATTTTTTTTAGTAGGCACACACATGAGAATATTATTCACATACCGCACATAGAGGGGAACACTGAAACATAACATCTTTAGGCATAATATTGTAAGCAAACGCATTACAAAATCACGCAGTACTGGACTACAGGGACTGCTTATTAAAAAGCCAAAAACTTCTTTATAAGATTTGTTGTTAAAAAGGAAAAAAGATGAATTCAAAATTAGAGATATACCTGTGCAAAATTCAGTGCAAGAACCATCAATTGTACCATTTGAGAATTTTCAAAAATGTCTTGTTGCATTGATGATTAAGACTTCACTAGTCATAGCAAATAAACTATCAACATCTAGACTCATAAGAGTGTAAACAGGTGAAATAATAATATCTTTTAATTTATTTCCTAACTCATAACCAGTGATGCCTGACGGGACGGTATTCCCCTTAAAGTAGAGTTCAGCACTCTAGAGGCTTGCAAGCTATAGGCTGGCGCAAGTATAGTACAGTTTGAAAGAGTCTCTACTTTTGTTCCCCTACTCCTACTTCCTCTCTTTCTGTGGTATATTTATGGTTAACCTAAGCCTGCTTAACATGCTTATATATAATATCTATAGTTCCTTCATAGTAAATCGTGGTAGCCGAGTGGGCTACATGGTTTATGTTTTATCTGGTCATACCTTCGAATCGCAGGTGGGACAATCTTTTTTTTTTTTTTTTTTTTTTTTCTTAATGGCTACCGCATTAAAATATTTATTTCAATAAATTAATGGTTACAATAATTGCGTTAACAATTAATTTTGAACGTATTAGTTTATATTTACGGCTTACAAATTTTAGCCATAGTTGCTGTCTACAAACTACCACAAAGCTTTCTGAAGTATAAGGGTCGCTATTAATTAGAAATAAAAAATATTTGAAGCCCTTGATCATTAAAATCCATCAAGGTGCATCTTATATTTATATTTATTATGCAATTTAGTCTTATTAAACCTGTTTTTCGTAACTACCTTAAACAATTAATGATGTATCTTTTTTGAAAAGGATTTTATCTATTGCAGGTAAGGTTAAATTTTTTTTTTTTACGTTCATTAAAAAAAAAAGAAAAAAGAAAATCGAGTGCAGCGTTAAATTACGTGGTAACATTTTATAAAGTAAGAATATAAACATTTAACAGTCCATACCACAAATTATTATAAAATAAAACACTTCTATAGGGGAGAAATTAATTTTATTACTATAGCTACAAATGCAATTGCCACTTTGCGTACTTGAAACAACTTTGTGCATGGGCAGAAAATGGGCTCATGGGCCAAAAATATTACTTTTCGCCCTCTGTTAAAAAAATACACGACTAAAAAATTCGAAGACAACACACGTCAACGTAGCAGACCGCTAAACGTAGATAACCATATTTTCATTGTGTAAAACATAAATTCATGTCATGTCAAATGATTCGTGTATTAGAAATTTCATAAGCTGCTTATCTGTACTGTACTATATATAATTTTAAATGACAACTCTAAGACAAAAAGCATAGAAAATAATCTTTTTGAAAGCATTTAACGATTAAAAACTCATTTTTATATGCTCGGGAAGATTCCTCGAAGACTTTAAAAAAAAGTAAAATAGTTTTTTAGGCATAGGCTTGATTTATTTATTTTCTGGTAAAAAGATAGCTATAAATTTATAACACTTTGTTTTTTTTAATTTGAAAACACACTGCAACTTTTATTTTAAGTCATAACGACAAGAGGGGAAAGAATTCAGAAATGTAATTTCACTTAAAAATTTTTTAAAAAGAACGCACTGTAAACAAAACTAATTCACAAAATGTTGGTTTTTTTGTCTGAAACCTTTAACGTACACAAATCTTCCAGAGACGAGTTTCAAAAAAAAAATTTCCTTATTCCTGTAAACTTTACCTTGAACTTTTCTTATTTTTGTATAATCATTTATATTTGCGTACTTGCAACTGGAGTTTTGGAAAAAAAGTACCTTTGTTACAAGTAAATCCGTATTTTACATACGTGATATTTGTTAAAAATAATAATATAGTACTGAATACAAAACGGTTTAAGGCATTTTAAAAATTTTGGTGCACTAAAAACTAAAATAACATTACTCGAGCTTGCGTGTAAGTCGTGTGATTTTCTTACAGAAGGTGTAAAGTGCTAATTCTTGCCCGTGAGCCTATTTTCTGTCTATGCACAAAGTTGTTTCAAGTACGCAAAGTGGCAATTGCATTTTGTAGCTATGGTAATAATAGGAGTTTTCCTACGAGTTTAAAAAGTCTCTGTTTGCAAACCGAGAGGTTTGCGGCCCGAGCCGAAGGCGAGGGACGTAACGAGGTTCGTAAAGGAGACTTTTCGAACGAGTTCCGGAAAACTGCTTTTTCGCCCAAGGAAGTACCAGCCTCCCAAAACCACCCAAGGGCGGAAAAAGTAGTTTTCCTACGAGTTTGAAAAGTCTTTGTTTGCGAACCGAGAGGTTTGCGGCCCGAGCCGAAGGCGAGGTCCGTAACGAGGTTCGTAAAGAAGACTTTTCGAACGAGTTCCGGTAAACTGCTTTTTCGCCCAAGGAAGTACCAGCCTCCCAAAACCACCCGAGGGCGGAAATAGTAGTTTTCCTACGAGTTTGAAAAGTCTCTGTTTGCGAACCGAGA
>NW_019384255.1:545892-585752 GCF_000648655.2 Copidosoma floridanum | reverse complement strand
CAGTTTTCTTTTACAGACACTTGTAGCTGGAAGGGTATCGTATACACCTTTGCGCTTGAATTTTTTGTGTGAGAAAAGGGCATCAAACATTCTTTCTAACTTATAACGATAATTGCGAAAAATGCCATTTAATTTTAATTCGTAATAACCAATAAATAAATTGATCATGTAAGATCAGCAGCTATGACCTAATATTTTTTCTTAAATTAATTCAATTTAATTTTTTTTAAATGAAGTTTTGTAAAAAAGTCCGAAATTTCGTTTTTTAAAATTAATTTATTCAATCTAGAAATAGCTCATTTATGTTTGAAACTAAAGAAGGTAACACAGTTAAGTTTGTTGGTACATCGGGTGAAATGTTTAAAAAAAACATTACAAGTCCTACATTTAAATGAAAATTTGTGCTTTAATTTACTGCTATTTAATTTCTTCTAAACAAAAATAAGCTCATAAAAACTAAAACTTTTATTTCTATTGAATCATTTACGTATGAAGTCAAGCACCCTTAAAAGCGGTTCAAACTTTCTATTCGTGAGAATTATTAGTAGTTGTTACAATCTGGTGTTTTTCATAGCAGCACAGTGCATATGCCAATGTAATTATAAAGGACGTACAGTTTCTACCAGCCTCCGCAAATAATAAAACAAGAGGTCCAATGACAGTTGGTTAATAATAAAAATGACGTCTAATGGTGGTACTGTCAAATTTTGTATTAATCAAAAAACAAAACAACGTTTCGGCTGTTCGGAGAATGTCCCAGCCCTTATCAAGTACAAAAATCAATGAGTAATAAAAAAATTTTCTACAATACAAATTTTGATAAATACAAAAAACACAAATTGAGTAAAGTGTATAATAAACCTCTGACTCTTACGAAGGGTATGATAAATCGTTGTGTAAAAAGAATCTCAAGTTTATACCCTGCACATCAAGAAATGACATAATAGCACACATAATACAATCAAATAAAAATTGCAAGCAGTTTCTTGTAAGACATACGTAAACAAATCATGTTTTTCTAATACCATTAATGTTTTAGTTTTTATAAGCTTAGCCATTTTCAGAAGTAATTTAAAAGCAGTGAATTAAAGCACAAATATTAAATTAAATGTAGGACTTGTGATGTTTTTTTAAAACATCTCACCCGATGTACCAACAAACTTAAATATGTTACCTTTTTTAGTTTCCGATCGAATATGAAACATAAATTAGCTATTTCTAAATTACATAAATTAATTTTAAATAATGAAATTTCGGACTCGTACACAAAAACTAGTTTCTTAAGAAATAAAATAAAATTAATTAAAGAAAAAATATTAGGTCATGGCTGTGAATCTTACATGATAAATTCATTTATTGGTTATTACAAATTAAAATTCAATGGCATTTTTCGCAATTATCGTTATAAGTTGGAAATAATGTTTGATGCCCTTTTCTCACACAAAAAATTCAAGCGTGAAGGTGTATACGATACCCTTCCAGCTACAAGTGTCTGTAAAAGAAAACTGGCTATGTGATCTTTCTAAAAAACCGTTATAGGATTGTGTCTCGAGCATATTAAAGTTGGGCGATAAATTTAATTTTGTTGCTAATGGTAATTGATATAATTATTTGCAACTTTTTAAGAATGTTAAGCATTCATTGAAATATTCTGGAAAATTAAAGACAGTCGGAAAAGAACTACTTAACATTTGTAACAATAGACATAATGTATCCACTCGTCTTTCGTTGAATAGTGGAATTCTATAAGACAATCTTAAGCGAACACAAGTCTTTTTTTTAAATAATAAACACATTTTTATTACTAAAGCAAACACAGATAACATCACCGTTGCCATTAACAAAGAAGCTTACATTTATAAAGTAGAAGAAGTATTTAGTAATAATAAATATTATTTACAGCTCGAAAATAATCCTTTAAAGCAAAGAATTAAAGATACAAAAAGTTTTGTAAGCAAATAGGGTCAATGCAGTATTTCTGATAAATTGATGAAGATATTTATATAAAAAAATTTTCGAAGTGCTATAAACTGACACAAATACACAAACAGACTTTCTTATCCATACTATTGTCTCAACACTGAATTCACCTACTTACATTTTTCGAAATTTTTTTCAAATTTTTTGATTAGGAATATTCTGCTGGCAAAATCACACGTCCAAAAAAGTTAAAAGTTAAGAAATAAATAAAAAGATATTATCATTTCACCTGGTTACACTCTTATAAGTCTAGATGTTGTTAGTTTTTTTCCTATGACAAGTAAAGTCTCAATCATAATTGCAATAAGACATTTTTGGAAATTCTTGAATGGTACAATTAATGTTTCTTGCACTGAATTTTGCACAGGTATATCTCTAATTTTCAATTCAACTTTTTTCCTTTTAAACAACAAATTTTATAAAGGAGTTCTTGGCTCTTCAATAGGCAGTCCCTGTAGTCCAGTACTGCGTGATTTTGTAATGCGTTTGCTTAAAATATTATGCTTAAAGATGTTATGTTTTAGTGCTTCCCTGGATGTGCGGTATGTAGATAATATTCTCATGTGTGTGCCTACTAAATCAATTGATTAAACTTTAAACATTTTTAATTGCAATTGTCCGGAATTACAATTTACTGTTAAGACATGCTAAAACAATAGCATTAGTTTCTTAGATTTGAAAATTTTTATTCAACAAAATAACACAGTGCTAACCAATAAGTACAAAAAACCAACACATTTAGGCTGATACTTGAATTTCCTTTCCAACCATCCAATATAACAAAAAATAAGTATCAATTACACATCAGATCACTTTTCGAATAATTTAGCAGACACTTTATTTTATAAAGATACTTAGATATATGTCAATAAATTTTTACCAGCTACCAACTATCTTCAAAGAGTTCTTGATAAATTTTTCAAACAAATGAATGAAAACCTTGAAAAATGTGAACATGATTAATATTTGCAATAAAAACAATAATTGTTATAAACTTATCTTATCATTACCGTATATTCCCTACTTGCACGGTCCATTTTAATATTTTTGTACGAAGCTACATATTGGTCTTGTATACAGTTTAAACAATAAATTAAATTTGATCTTTTCACTTAGAAAAGATGTAACCAAGCAAGTGGAGGAAAAAATGTTGTTCACCACATACCATGTACGATTTGCAACTATTGTTATGTCGGTCAAACATCGAGAGCTTTAAATTTAATAGCTGCAGAACATAAAGGAGACATAGAGAAAAAAATAAATAAATCTGTAATGTCACAACATAGCTCTGAATTTACACACAACTTTCTTTTTGATGAAATAAAAACTGTAAACACAGAACAAAATTATGAAAAGCACCTGTTTTTGGAAATGTTGAAAATGGACTATTTAAATAAGCATATTAATGAACAGCAAGATACAGAAAAATCGAACAATTGTTACAAGTTTTTTAATAAGTCAGTTAAGAAAGGAGGCTAACTTAATGTTTATATTTTAAGGGCCCCTTTATTTTATGGTTTTAGGGAAATATGATCAGTGATCAATAAGAATGATAGTCTACCTACCCGAGATCGCTGACTTTGTCTTCATCTGTCATCTGACGAATATATACATTAGCGCTCCGATTGTTTACTTACTCCGTGAGCATCATAGTCTCTGAGATGATGACAATTGACGTGATGATGGTTATTCAGGGAAGTTAAATGGTATTATTATCTCAAGATTATCGGTTTCACTCATATCATAACGGTCGCATGGTTATCATTTGGATTACATATATACTGGGGGATTTCCGAATATTTTAAAATGTAATGTAAAATTATTCTAATAAAAGAATCTACATGGTTGCATTTATGTTACTTATTATTGGGCGTGCAAGCTATTGAGGTGTACTTCTACAATTAAATTTCATTTTGTTATTGGTATACGAATAAATCAATAATTATAGTTAACATCCATACACATTTCACATTAAGTCTATTTTTTAACTGTCACCTGTTCTGATTCTCCATATTAAATAATAGAAATTCTTATATTGTAATCAGGCGCAGAAGTAAATGTCATTTATTTTAACGCATAAAAGAATGGCACAAAAATAAATTGTAATAATCCAATTGAATTAGAAGGAATAGATCAACAGAGAATATACACTTGAGGTTCTGTTACGGTAAATTTATTTGATACAGGTCACAAATCTTACGCAATGAGTCTACAATCGCCAATAAATAATGTATGTATTTTAGGAGATGCGTTTATTACGCAAGAAAACGCTAGAATCAATAACGTATTAAATACATTATCAGTAGAAAGCAGACTAATTAAACGTACACTTTGTTTATATCGAGATCTTTAAATCAACTCTACAAAATTTATTAAAAAACAAAAAAAAACCTTCAGACCAAGAACTAAACAAAATTTTGAATTAACTTTAAAAAAATTTATTTTCCGATTCAAGACGATAAGAAAATACCCACACCTTCATGCAATACTATTTAATACAACTCTTAAGAATTTAAAGTACACAAAAACAGAAGCTATGACTTACAAGCCAGAACAAAAGTAGTTATCAAATAACCGAATAAAAACAAGATCGCCAGACATGCTTATCTTTATAGAATTACTACCGTACCCGGAGTGTATATAGGCGAGGCAGTAGTAGATTGCAAATATGGTCACTGTTATATAATAGCTATAAATACAAGTGATGAACCGACAAAAATAGAAATAACCACAAAAGAACTTTTGAGCTTTTTGATATCATGAAATCTGAAAACTCTTTCGACACTGCCTTCGAAGAAAACGATTTAAACGATATAAAAGATCGCATTAAATTCATAGTATATAAGCTAAAACGACCTCATAACTCAAAAGCTAGTCCATCCGGAATAAGAAGACTTGTAGAAAATCACGCTCACTTATTTCACATTCCAGGCAATCCGGCTCCTTGTACTTATATTCTGACACACAATATACCTACGACAGATGACCGTCCTGTATTTGTCAAACAATACCGCTACCCCTTATTGTTACACCAAAAATTTTCAACTCAAGTAGAAAAATTATTAGCAGACGGTACTACCATGAAATCAAACAGACTTACAGTAGACCTCTCTGGATAGTACCCAAGTAACAAGGATCTGATATAACGAAACGATACAGATTAGAAATAGATTATTGTAAAGTAAACTATTAAGACCATCCCTGATGCCTATTTACTACCAAACATTACTAACGTATTAGAGCAAATTGAAGACTCGAATTACTTTTTCATTTTCTATCTAGCCAGTAGATTCCATCAAATAGAAGTTGACCTTGCAGATAGACATAAAACTGTTTTTAGCACACCTGACGGCCGTTATGAATATGTAGGAATACCGTTTGGACTATGCAATGCACCTGCAACATTTAAAAGTTTGATGAACGTAATTTTGTAAGAACTGCAAGCCATTAAAATATTTACATTTCTTGATTACGTAACTGTGTATGAAAAATGTTTAAAACATCATGTGACACAAATCACTCATTTGTTTGAAAAACTTTTAGAATTAAATTAAAAATTACAACTTGACAAATGTTAATTGTTAATGCCCAAAAAATTTATTTAGGACATAAAATAGGAAGATACAGAGTCAAACGAGATTTAAAAAAGTTAGAAGTTGTTGAAAAATTTTTGAAACCAAAAAATCAAACGAATGTTAGACAATTTTTGGGATTAGCGAACTATTACTGTCGTTTTTTCAAAAATTTCGCAGAAATTGCAGAGCATTTAACGTCCTTGTTAAGAAAAGGAAAAAAATTTGAGTGGACAGATACTCAGAAAAAAAGCTTTGAATAGTTAAGAAGAGTATGATGCAAAGCACCTGTGTTAGCTTGCGTCGATTTAAATAAGCCATTTTTATGAACAACAGATGCATCTTATATAGCTATTGGGGCAGTATTAAGCCAAAATGAACCAGGAAAAGACCGCCCAATTGCGTATATGTCAAAAACTCTAAATAAGGCTAAAAGAAATTATTCTATAACGGAAAAAGAACGCTCGGCAGTAGTTGTAGCAGTCCAATATTTTTGACATTACTCATACGGCAGAAAATTTACGGTTTCCGGAGATCATGAACCACTATCCTGGATTGAGTCTATCAAAGATCCGATATGTAGGCTAAATAGATGAAGAGCAAGACTTTGAGGTTACAGCTAAACTTATTAATACAAACCTGGTAGACTAATAACTAACGCAGACGCCTTATCAAGAAATCCAATAGAATTGAATAAAGACGAAAATGATAAATATAATTGTTCAGACGAAAAAATATGATTGAAAGCTCGTTTGCTACCTATAAAACCTAAACAAACTAAAACTTCAATAGCTCGCCAAGATATGTCAAAGACCAATTAATCTTATTCAAATACAATTGAAAGCATAAAATTAGCTCCTAGAGAAAGAAAAAATAAGCCTAGAGATACACTATTGAAAGTACCTCAGGGTAGGAAAGGTCAAAAAAGTGAATTAAATGCACCTACAATAGCAGAAAGATTTAAAAAAAGACGAAGAAAAGAAACACCAAGAGTTCAAACAAATGAGTCATCATCCAAACGCGATACCACATCTACTTCACAGTTTAGTGGCCCACAATTCGACGCATCAATACTATTACAAGAACGATCGCTTATACCAATCTTAATGAATGCACTTGCAGAAGAGACCTCTTAAAATATAATGGAAAACTCAAGTGACGGAAACTCAGAAATCAGTGAAATTAAAGAAATAATCAAAAAAAATGAAGACTTTTAACCAATACGAATTAATATTTCAATCAAACCCAATGCATCCCGAGCCGATAAAGTTATTAAAAAATTTGTAACATTTTAATCACACAAAGACTCTTCTCCTTCTGAAAAAGGAACTTTAAACTTAACTACAATAAAACCAAAATTTCAGTCTGCTTTTTTATGCTTCATACAAGATAAAGCAAACTATACAAATAAAAATAAAGAGCAGTTATCAAATTTAAAAATTATTAGTTATACTAATAAATATTGCGACAGAGAAAGATAAGTTTGAAGAATAAAATCAAAACTCATGATGGTGAGATGGTTACGATAAGAAAAATAAAATACCAAGTAACAGCGTTCTTGGAAAAATACAACTTCTACCTACATACCCTACCAACCATCATAACGGCAATCATTTAAATCAATAAAAAATAAATTCACTTCCATCATCACCTTAAAATTCAATTTCTCTTACTATAGTAAATGAATGAGTCGATGAAACAATGAACGAATTTATTGGAAAAAGAAATTTCATAAGAGTTAAGTCTCCAGTTAAATCATAGAGAAATGGTCCTACGAAAAATAAATTACAAAACTATGATGATAACTATACAGAAGAACTTTATTACCTATAGAACAAAATAGTAGTGAAAAAAGAAACGACAATCTTTCCGAACCGGAAAAACATAAAAAATAAAACTGATTACAATACCAAGAAAACTTTCAATCAAAATATTTTACTGCAAGCAAGCCATACAGCAGCGTTAGAACTCATACATAAAAATTGAAAATTGGCTCGTTGCAAAAAGGTAAGGAGAAGCATAAGCCTTGTTAGAAATCCATCTTATATAACTTATAAGGCCAAAAAATTGAGATTTTTAAGTACTTGCAAAAGTATAACTTACACCAAAGATAATAATATCTATTTTGTTTCTAAAACTGTTGGTTCAAAATCGATAAAAAATGAACTACTACTATATATAGAAGATGTATTAAAAGAAGAATAATTAGATGTTTCACCAAAATTGGGAGACCTTATTACTACAAACACTAAGATCGCTACATATTTTCACTAGTTGTCAACAAAAACTTTACTGTCAAAATTAAACTCACCATTTTACGAAGCTGCTTTAGAAATTTTGCATATGCTTTATCAGTAAAGGAAGTGACCACTGCTCGTATTTCTAGGAAAGGTAAACTCGCCGAGAATCTCTCTAGAGGAAAAATGACATTAATTTTATGCGAAGAATCACGTCATCTTTCTCTCACAGTAAGAATTTGTTTTGGCACATGTTTTTATTTTACCTCAGAAGACAGAAAGGAAGCATTAGTTGAATGTCATACTAGCTTATTCGGAGGTCATAGAGGAGTAGTAAAAACTTAAATACAAATAAGAGACAAATATTATTGGAAGGGAGTTCGCAACGACATTGCTGAATCAATACAAAAATGTAAAATTTTTCTGAAACAAAAATTAGTCCACCCAAAACCAGAGAACCTATGGTTATTATAAGCACACAATAAGGAATCTTTTATAAAGTCGTAATAGATACAGTATGCTCTTTTCCACAAAGTACATCTGGAAATTTTAACAATGCAATGCTTACGGATAAAATTGCTTATTGCTCTTCCTGTTCCTAATGTACAGGCAATAACTTCTGCCAATGTTTTATTACTTTATTTCAACTATTCAACATTTCTAGAGTTATTCACAGTCTTATCAATTAATCAAGTATTGACAAAAGTATCAAAAATTTATGAATTCCGCTTTACGCCCACCAGTGCATATCACCCACAATCCAATGGATTGTTAGAAAGAAGTCACGTTATGTTAATGGATTTTTTAAGAACTAACACTAAAAGCAATAATAACTGGGATAAAAGGGTTCTCTTTACAATGCATAAATACATCACTTCAGTTCATTTAGCTACAGGCTTTACACCGTTTGAACTTATCTTTGGTAGATAGGCACGTTTTCTAAATTCACTTCCAGAGAAATTCCAACTAGAAACACACAGCTCATATGCTAGTAACCTCGCCTGCTGTTTGCACAATCCAAGATATAGCTCATTATAGATCTAAAATATCCAAACAAAATACAAAATCACGATATCACAATAAGTCAAAGCCACAAAACATGGAAGTTGTAATGACAGTTTATGTGCTCAAAGAACCCCAAAAAGGAAAATTAGATAGATTTTATAACGAAGTTTACAAAATTAGAGAATATAAAATAATTAAAATACATGTTGACTAAAAACGTTGCCTTTATGCTTCCGCTGACGCTAAGGCCTAGCATTTTGAAAAGTGAGGAAGAGATATCTGCAAAAACTTATGACCACATGGTTTGAGTCAATAATCGAAGTATATATTATGCATACTCACACAAAGTCAGACTAATCCGTTAGATTTTCGTAGCATTAAAAACTACACTGAACTATACCATAAACAGCTAGATACTGTATTTGAACAATGCACTAAAGTACTCGGAAATCAAGAATTCAGAAATTTGATACCTAGATACACTTTAAAAAAAAATGACTTGTTTAAAAAAATCGACATTCAAAAATTTAAAACAATTTTTTGCACCTTAATAAGTTTTTGCATTAGAAAGAAAATAGAAGTTATAAATGAAAAATATGTCCAATAGTAATACTGTAAAATTTCTTTTTTATTAAAAAACAAAATGACGTTTCGGGCGCTTGGACAATGTTCCAGCCCTCATCAGGTACAAAAATCTATGAGTAATATAAAAATTTATTACAATACAAATTTTGGTCATTACAATAAACGAAAATTAAAAGAAGTGTGTAATATACGTCTGACTCTTACGAAAGGGATGTAAAATCGTAACGTCATCAAAGTTTCAAGTTTAGTTGCTTTTATACCCTTAACATACACAAATGACATAGTATACGCACATAATACAATCAAATAAGAATCGCCAGCAGTTTCTTGTGAGACACAAGTAAACAGTTTAGCCTGAGTGTATGGATTTTTGGTACCAATTAGTAAGTACTGTGTTATTTTGATGAATGATAATTTTAAAGTCTAAGAAACTAATGCTGTTGTTATTGTTACATGTCTCAACAGTAAATTGTAATTTCAGACAATAACTATTAAAAATGATTTAAGTATAGTTAATTTATTTAGCAGGCACACATATGAGACTATAACCCATATAATTCACGTACAGTAGAGCACCAAAACATAAATTCTTTGAGTATTAAATTTCATCAAACGCATTACTTTATCACACAGCACTGGACTACAGGGACTGCTCACACGCAAAAAGGTTTTCACTGTGTAAGACAGTGCAGTCAACACCTTAATACCTCGTATGCATTTGCTTCGTAAGATGGCGTATACTGTACGGTATTTTTATGTGTAGGCACGTCTCCCTGCTGTGTATACTAAACAGTGTGTAGAGCTGCACTTACTCACTCTTTTGATCTGCGTGCACGGCATTTTCGGATGCAAAGAAAAGTAGTCGTCCTTGCGTTGAGCATATATACGTATAATTAATACGATGACTCTCAAATCGGTGTATGGTTATAAAGTAATTTAGTACTGTTATTGATAATTGTTTTATTAAGTACAAATGAAAATTAAAAAATATTATTAATAATAAATGTACAATCAGTAAGAAAATCACAATATGTGTCTACTTATAACATATGAACCATTATTTAAAAAAAAAATAAGGGATGGAGTAACAGTGATTAAAGAATCGTAATGTATGTATTCTCACTTTTTTTTTTTTTTGACACAATCAGAATTTGCTAAAAATGCTAATCAAATCCAATTTCATTCATTGGAATGTACCTTACTACAATTTTCTTGTCTACCCCAAATATACATTTATTATTTTGCTGTATTGTACACCATCATTCTTGACAATTTTTGCAGCTGTGCACGTATTTTTTTCATAATCAAATTTATTATAAGAAATTTTATTTAATTTAGTCCTTTTACTTTGAAGTCAAACAAAATATTTACTTCAGAACCAGCTACAGCTAAACCTTCGAATATACGCATTTTATTATAATTTTCGAAAGGCTACAGCTGTCAACTAAGTTGCATTCGAATTCTAGCAGTCTTTATGATGACGGTTTATATGCTATAAGTAGACACGTATTGTGATTTTTGTACTGATTGCATATTTATTATCAATAATATTTTTTACTTTTCATTTATTTTTATTAAAACAATTATTAATAACAGTACTGAATTACTTAATTACCATATACTGATTTGAAAGTCATCGTATTTATTATACGTATATATGCTCAATGCAAGGACGACTACTTCTCTTTACACGCAGCATGCAGGGCACAAGAGCGTGTAAGAGCAGCTCTACAGACTGTGTAGTATACACTGAAGGTAGACGGGCCTACACGTAAAAATACCGTGCAGTACACTCCATCTTACAAGGCAAATGTGCACGAGGTATTAAAGTGTCAACTGCACTGTCCTACACAGTATGAACCTTTTTGCGTGCATTGGAGAGCCAAAAACTTGCTTATAAAATTTGTTGTTGAATTGGAAAAAAGTTTAATTTAAAATCAAAAATACACCAGAATCAAAATTCATAGAGAGAAACATTTATTTTACCATTCAAGAATTTTCAAAAATGTTTTTTTGCATTTATGATTAAGGCTTTACTAGTATTAGGAAATAAACTAACAAAATCTAGACTAATAAAAGTGTAACCAGGTGAAATGATAATATCTTTTAATTTATTTTTTAACTTATAACTATTTTTTAAGTGTGATTTCGCCATCAGAATATTCTTAATCAAAAAATTAGAAAAAAATTTTGAAAAACTATACGTAGGTGAATTTAGTGATAAAACAATGATACGGATATAGAAGTCTTTTTTTTTTTTTTTTATCATTTCGTAGCATTTGGATAAGTTTTTTTTAATAAATATCCTTATTAAACTTCTTTACTTTATTAAAGATACTGAATTGATCCCCCATTTTTTGTATTTTTATTTAATTGCGTTAAAGAGCCATTTTTTAGCTGTAAGTAACATTTATCATAAGTTAACAATTCTTCTACTTTCTAACTGTCAGTTTCTTTGGCAATAACAATGGTGACATCACCTTCGTTTGCTTTAGTAATTGAAATGTATTAATTATTTTTAAAGAAAACTCGTGCTTGGATTCTGCATGTGAGAAAAAAGCATCGGAATTTTTGTCTAACTGATAATGATATTCGCGAAAAAAACTATTTCATTTCAACTCATAAGAATCAATAAATAAGTTTATCATAAAAAAAACTCATCCTTATGCTTCTTACTCATAAAAAAACACAAAAAAGACTTTTCTACCCGTATCATTGTGTCAACACTAAATTCACCTACTTATAGTTTTTTTAAATTCCTTCCTAATTTTCTTAATAAGAATGTTCTGCTGGAAAAATCACACGTAAAAAATAGTCATGAGTCATAAAATATATTTAAAAATATTATCCTTTCACGTGGTGACACTCTTATTAGTCTAGATGTAGGTAGTTTATTTACTATTACTAGTGAAGCCTTGATCATAAATGTAATGGAACATTTTTGGATATTCTTAAATGGTAAAATCAATGTTTCTTTCCATAAATTTTGATACTGGAGTATTTTTGATTTTCAATTTATTTTTATTCCATTTTAACAACAAATTCTATAAACACGTTTTTTGCTCTTTAATGGGCGGTCCCTGTAGTCCGGTGCTGTTTGATCTTGTAATGCATTTGCTTGAAATTTTATGCTTATAGGAGTTCTGTTATAATGTTCTACTGTATGTACGGTATATTTAGCGAAACCACTTCGAAGCGTGTTCTACGTTGCAGCTTTGGTAAGTGCCTAACCTGATGTCTCCACGTGACGCTGAATGGTAACGCCGCGAGTCTCGATAGTGAAGGGACTTGCAATGGCGGCGAAATCAGGATTAGCTTTACCAAGTTGAGATGAAGTTTAAAGAACTGATTGACTAAAGGTAAAGTGAAGTGGTTATCCCTGGACGAGCTGGCTTGGGAACAAGCGTCCTCGCTTCAGAATCCTCAGGGGACCGACATCGAAATTTGACGGCACGGGTGTGGCAAGCCCGAGTGACCCCTAGCCAGGGGAGACGAGCGCCATCTCTTCTGAATACGGTAATCGAACTTGATGCTTTAACGACTTGTACTAGGGCGGGAGTGCAGGAATGTTGCATCGATGGAGACCCGGGGCTTGGCTTTACTGTCCGGCCGCGACGTAAAGACTCTGTAAACTTTTCAGAAATCTAAGCTGCTCGAATGGTGAGAGATTGAATGGCCCGCTAGGAGCCCGGGTAGCTAGTTAGAAGTAGATGAGCATGAAAAGAAAAAGAATAGAAAGAGCAAAAGAATAGCAAAATGGAGAGGAAGGAAGGAGAAAGGAGAAAAGAAGGAGAACTGTTGAAAGCCGAGAGCCCCAAGGAAACGCCGTTCCTTCCAAAGATAGCAATCCCGAAAACAAGAAGGAGTTGTTAATCAACCCCTCGACGCCTCGAGTAACTTCCCGAACGACACGCATCACTCGAAGCAGGTTAAGTAAGGAAGAGGGAGATAACGGACGTTTGAAAGTACAAATTTTGAACCAATTGAAAGAACTTCGAATATGCCTGAGCAGATGTGATATGACAAATCCGTCAGAAGCACCTGCTCAAAACCTTGAAAGCCTGATGCCTATTGAAAGTGATCAATTGTTGTTCCGGACTATGGATGCACGCAGGATTGCCCGTCCCGAGGAGGTCAAATTTCTACAACTAAATGTTGATAAATCGAACAAGGTGACGGGAGAGGTGTATCAGCTGATCTCTGAAAAGAGGTTGGACATACTTCTGCTCCAAGAACCGGCCAAAAGCAGGACGGGAAATTCCTGGGTGTGTACTGGCCTGAGAACAAATACGATCATGGCCACCCGCTTCGAGGAGCCTTGGACAGCAATTGTTGTAACTAACCCAAACTTCAGTGCTCTGTTCATTCCGCAGCTGAGTAATCCATACTGCGTAGTTGCGGAGATTACAGCTCCCGGGCTCTCGTTTTATGTCATTAGCTGCTACTTTAAATATAGCGATGACAGAGTGCCGCACCTCGCCCATTTGGACATGGTGCTTCGAAAACTAAAGGGAATGCGCGTGATACTGGGCGCTGATACGAATGCTGAATCATCACTTTGAAGCCCAAGAGGCTTCAACGAAAGCGGTGAAGCCTTCGAAAATCTAATAGCAAGTCATGAACTCACGACCCGGAACAGGATCATGAATACACCGACTTATGAATCGAGGGGACGAAAATCTTGGATTGATGTCACCTTGGCGAGCTCGTCGATGATAAACAGGATCTTGTACTGGAGAGTACGGGCAACATGGACTACTGGCGAGCACAAATCAATTTCGTTTAGTTTCAAGGTTCATCGAGAGGAAGGAGAGAATCGCTCTGCCGGAATGAGGTTTAACCTAAAGAAAGCAGACTGGGAGAAGTTTAAAAGCGAATTAATAAGGCTCTCAGTGGAAAGAATCAGTGACTTGGAACTGGGAAATGAAAATGAAATAGATAAATACACCCAAGAAATGGGTAAAACTATCGTTGATGCGTGCAAACATGCTATGCCAAGGACAAGTCGCCAGAGGAATCGTAGTCCATGGTGGAATGAAGAACTGGCAGAGGCGAAAAAGGAAGTAAATAAAGTACATAGAATGCTCAAACGATACCAAGAAGATGTCTTGGTAGATGAGTACAGAGCATTAAAACAAAATTATAAGCGAAAGATTAGCGAAGAAAAAAGTGAAAGCTGGAGAGACTTTGTAAATAAAGTAGGGAATGAAGACGTTTTTGGCCGCGTCTATGAATATATCGCAAACAAGAAAATTCCCCGCACTGCTTTTAGTGCTCTTCGCACTAAGGACGAGTATACACTGTCGATGAAAGAAACAGCTGAAACCCTGCTAGCTATCCATGTACCGGACGACAACAAAGCTGGCGACTCTCCGGAACTCAGTCACATGAGGGATGAAGCCGGGACTCTTCCAGAGACGGACGATGCCCCGGCATTCTCTGCTCAAGAGCTCAGAAGGGCCGTAAAGGGACTGAAAAATGGAAAGGCGCCAGGAGCCGATCTGCTGGAAGTTCAGGTTGTGAAACGAGCAAACTTCTCCTAGGCGGGTACCTGAGGTTAATGAATGCCTGCTTAGAAAAAGGCCATTTCCCCCAGGAGTGGAAAAAGGACGACTTACAGTCCTATTGAAAAGTTTTGACAAGGACCTAGCAGATCCGGGCTCATATCGCATGATAAATCTCCTATCCGTGAACGACAAACTCCTGGAAAAGCTCATAGTCAATAGACTTAGTAGCGAAGTACTGAGTTCTGGAGGCATATCAGATCACCAGTACGGTTTCAGGCCTCAGAAGTCAACTGAGGATGCCATAGTGGAACTGAGACAAATAGTAAGTCAATCGACAAGTTGGTACACTTTTGGCATTCTATTTGATATAAAGGGCGCATTCGACAATGTTCAGCACTCTGCTGTCCTCTCAGCTCTAAAGGAAAGGGGGTGCCAAAAGAACATCTATCAGCTTATAAGAAGCAACTTTAAAAACAGGCAAGTCTCCCATGAATGGGCGGGCCAATCGGCCTCTAAAGTCGCACCAAAAGGGTGCCCGCAGGGCTCAGTACTTGGTCCCAGCTGCTGAAACCTCGCATTTAACCCACTGCTGGTAAGACTGGAGACCAGACTGGACGTTGAGTTCCTGGCATACGCTGATGACCTCATCACAGTTGTGAGGGGAAACTCTCAAAAAGAAATTGAAGCGAAAGGCCAGGAAGTCGTCGATGAGGTTATAAAGTGGAGCGAAAGCGCAAAACTTAAAATTTCAGAGAAAAAGACTGAAGGCATATACCTCAAAATCAATGAATTTGAAAACAATGAACCCAAGGTAAAACGAAGGCCCGATAGGCCAAGGAGGTTAAAGAAAAGAAAGGCAGCTCCGATGCTACGGACGCCGATCATCAAGATCAAAGGCAAAAGTCTGAAAATAAAGAAAACTGTCAAATACCTGGGAATCATGATTGAGCAGGGTATGAACTTTGGTAATCACTGCAAATACCTCAAAGACAAAGTAACACCGCTCTTCAATAAGCTTAGGAGACTAGCTAACAGCACCTGGGGAATGAGATTCCCTACGTGCATGCGAATACACCAAGCGGTGTTTGCTCCCACGGTCGCTTACGCGGCCGCGGCTCGGGCGGACAAGTGCACAGTGCATGACATTAGAATGCTGTCAAGCGCACAGCACGCGACTCTGGTAGCAGCTACCCAAGCGTATAAAACTGTATCGACAGACGCGCTATGTGTACTTGCGGGCACAATTCCAGTTGATATTCTTCTTGAAAGCCGAATTGCCCTGTACAATCTAAGGAAAGGAAAACTAATCTCCTTTGAAAACCTTAGACAAGTCAGTGCGGTAGAAGACAGTGAAAAACAGGTAAAGGAAGAAGCCCTGAATGCAAGGCAAAAAAGATGGGACAGCTCGAAGAATGGACGAATAACACATTCGTTCATCTAAAACGTTCAAGACCGACTAGACATGAAATGGATGGAGCTGAACCACGAAAACGTTCAGGTGCTCACTGGCCATGGGAATTTCAAAGCGAACCTATAACAGTTCAACCTAACGGACAGTGATGCCTGCGTATGTGGGGAGAAAGACACTTCTGATCACAGGCTTACGAGCTGCTCTAGCACGCATGAAAATCGAAAACAATTTATGCGAAAAGTAGGACTCGATAAATGGCCTGAGTGTAACGAATATTTCATGTCAAGTCAGGAAATCTTTGCCACATTCTCGGAGCTTTGCAAATCTACCGTGATAGATGCAAACTCTGGAAGCGTGGAGAGAACTTAAAAATATTTTTCTTTAGTTTGAAAGATAAGTACGAGAGACAAAGCAAAATTGGCCTTAGGTATTTGCGCCCCTACTCACTCGTAGCAGACGACGCGGCTCCGGGAGGGAGCCGACGGACATGCCACCTCGAGGTATCCCCGTTAATGCAATCATCGTCAAAGCTGTCTGCGAACGGTTGGACCTGGAATGGCTGATCAAGAGTCGAGGCAGCTGATGATTGTAACGAACGTGTCCGTCCCGGATTCTGGCTGCATCGATCATAGAGACTCGATAAAATTTACCTTCGGGCCTCTTTGGAGATGTAGCCGGTACGTACCAACGGGCGTCTAAATTTTTCCAAAGTCGGACCTAGGGTGGGTCTTGTGGGATTGCAGGTGGGTAGAATTTCAGATTCCCTGAGTACCTCTCAAGAGACTGCAAGCCCCAATCGGTGGTGATCAGTTGGAAAAAGGGAGCAGCACCAGCCGTTCACGGAGAATATCGCTGTGCAATTCTTCGTGCGTCGCTAATCCTCCTGTATGTACGGTATATGGATAATATTCTCATAGGTGTGCCTACTTAATATATTAACTGTACTAAAATCATTTTTAATAGTTATTGTTTGGAATTACAATTTACTGTTGAGACATGTCACAACAACAGCATTAGTTTCTTGGATTTAAAAATTGTCATTCAACAAAATAACACAGTACTAACTAATTGGTACCAAAAATCCACACAATTAGGATTATACTTAAATTTTCTCTCGCACCATCTAATACAACATAAAATACGTATCACTTAATTATTAGTAGACTTTCACGTTAAATTAGCAGACACTAAATTTCATAACGATATTTTAAAATTAATCAATAAATTCTTACTAGCTAACAACTATTATCAAAGATTCAATAATATACTTTTAAACAAAAGATTAAATACTTAGAAAAACATGAACATGATTGACAACTGTAATAGAAACAATAATAATTATAAACTAATCTCATTATTACCGTATATCTACCACTTGCACGGTCCTACTAAATATTTTTGTAAGAAGCTTCACATCGGTCTTGTATACAGTTTAAGCAATAAATTGAATTAAATCTTTTTACTTGGAAAAGATGTAACCGAGCCGATCGATAAAAAAAATGTCGCTTGCCACATACCATGTGCAAATTGCAACTGCTGTTATGTTGGTCAAACATCGAGAGCTGTATAATTACGAATGGCAGAACATAAAAGAGACATAGAGAAAAAAAGCATACATTTGTACCATCACAACATAGCATTGAATTTACAAACAACTTCAGTTTCGATACAATAAAAATTTTCGACAGAGAACGAATTTACAAAAAGCGCCTTTTCCTCAAAATTCTAAGTGTACATTATTTTAATAATAATTGTTTGTAATTCGCGCCTCCTGCCATGGACGAGGGGCACTACTGGCAGAAGCGGGAGGTGTGGATACTTTTGTGAGAGTACCGTTGGCCAGGAGAGATTGGAAGATAGGGTGCGTCAGTCACATGTTCGACCTGTATCGCATAACTTTGTATTCTACTCAACTGATTAATAAAACCAAAGCTGTACTACACTACTTAATACTATTATAAAGCGAACAATAATATTCATAGACAACAAGATACAGAAATATTGATAAATTGTTGTATGTCTCTCGTTAAGTTGATTAAAAAAGGAGACTTAGTTGATGTACATGATTTGAGGGCCCCTTTTATTTATAGTATTAAAACGACATGATCTGTTTACGTGTGTTTTACAAGAAATCTATTGCGATTCTTATTTGATTGTATTTTGAGCGTATACTATGTCATTTGTATATGTGCAGGGTATAAAAGCAAGTAAATTCGAAACTTCGACTACATTACGATTTAAATCCCTTTTGTAAGAGTCAGAGGTATATTACACACTTTACTTTATTTGCGTTTATTGTATTTACTAAAATTTGTATTTTAAAGAATTTTTTTATTACTCATAGATTTTTCTACTTGATGAGAACTGGGACATTGTCCAAACGGCCGAAACGTCGCTTTATTTTTTAATAAATGCAAAGTTTAATAGTACCGCTGTTGGACGTTATTTTAATCATTAACAGTTATTGGACATCTTATTCTATAAAATAGCAGTATTAAAGTGAACTCCTTTTTCCGAAAAATCCCTATTTTTTAAATATAAATGAGACAATTTATCTGTAACACATGAGCACCTGCATGTATCATCTAAAACAAAGGCATTAGTAATAGAAGGTTAAATAGCAGTTAAACCTCGTTCTCCACTAATAGATCAAGAACAATTTAGTTATAATGCCCCGCACTCAATTCCAGTTCCGAGTAATTTACACTAAGATTGGAAAAATTATGTCTGCATTGAGCCCCGACATAGTAACCTAATCGTCAGCAATAATTTTTAGGATTATTTCCTTACCAATGACAATTTTCAAAATGGTTAAATCAAAGATAAGAAGATTTCATATTGCTGACCTGATGTATGTATTTTCTAAGACAATAGAACTAATCCTTGCAAATTCTTTTGATTTATAAGCCTATCTACAAGAGCATTAAAAACTCGTCAAATAGCATTATATAAGTAATCGGAAATTTATTCGATACGACTAAAAACCTCTGAACAATGGTTGTACTCTGCACAAAATACTATCAGAATACAAGTTTTGTGTGAAAATAATCCTTTAATCACAAAATCAACTAAAAATAAACTACAAGGTATGGGAATACTAAGGATCAACAGTAATTGTATCAATCATGCTTCTGGCTACACCCTGTATATAATAACACTAGAATTAACAGAGACTTACTACTATAGATCAGAGCCTCCTTACAGTTTAGGGAATTTATTAATCCTTACTAATATCAAAACAATCAAAACGGCATCAATAACTTTAATATTGATCTACAGAAGGAAGAAAAATCGAAATAAATGAATGGGCAGAGTCAAATAACGGAATAGCGTTAACTAGAATGGAGAAAACCTTAGAAGATGTAGTAGTAAAAAAAAGTCAATTATCAAAGTATAGTAACAAATTTTAGAAGCTTAGTAGTTTTTTATTAACTTCTTGGTAACACTGACACCAGGAGTTGATTTCAGCCAAAAAGCTTTATAGTAAAGTAAATTGTTACAGTAGTCATTGCCTCAATTGTATTCGGATGCATTTCAAAATTAAAAAACAAAAATCCACTTATCTTTCACCATTTCACCATTTGTATGTAAAGGTCAATTGAGTAGATCAAATGAGTCTGAAATTTTTATAACGCAACATAATACTCCAAAAAAAGTACGAAAAAATGTGAAAAACTCAGCACCACGAATTCATGACAGAACGACAGATGATGACTTGTCAGTACAAGGTCCCTATTGACTTTTTTAATATCTGATTAAAAATGATACATAAATACCATTATCAAGAATATAACAAAAAAAAAACAAACAAAAATTTGCCTACGTATTTAGTAATTATATGTTATTAATATTATATTTAATTTTCAGAACTACTCTTAATGTTTTATTCCCAGCCAAGAAAGTTTACAAGGGAATCAGCAATAAAAAAATTTATTACATCGCTTCCCTTCTCTTCCATTACCTTCTCTTTGGTATCCCATGAACCACAATCCTACAGTATTTGCAAACGTTATCATCACTATATTCACTACGTGTCACTAACAAAGATTCTAACTACACCATTAATTTCATACTTTAATCATTAAACTAAAAAAATTGTGTGTACATATATTCTAGTGGGGCTAACGTCCCCCTGTGCGCTCCACGCGCCAACCCCCCACTACAGGTAGGAAACTAGGAAGCACGGGAAAGCAGTTAGCCCGAGCTCTATAGCTACTGTTAACGCTGTGGTCTCTGGACTACGAGACTCTCACCATTTATTGTTGTTGACAAGTGCTCTGTGACGTGTTCGGATATATATATAACGCCTCCTTACGCGCTCCGCACGCCAACCCCTGACTAACAGATTGAGAAGACAAAAAAGAATTTTATATTTGGATAAAGTACACATGGACCAAAAGGAGATCGCAAATGTAAAAGTTCAATCAAGTTACACAAGTTATGGTACTTTAGAGACATGTAGTAAATAAGGGGGAAAAAATAGACAGAGGGGGACCAATAATCAGGGACTTGAAAAATTCTAAAAACGAAGTATGACTGGGGTACTAAATTACATATATTTTTTAACATTTCAGATGGTAAAATATTCTATAAATAAGTATTTTTCGGAGGAAAGGTTGAGGGGAAGCTGAAGGGGAGCTGAGGAGGAGCGGGAGGGAAGCTTACTCAAATAAAATTTGATTAAAAATGACGTAAAAACAAGCAAATAACTACGTGAATCTAGGGGGAGCTGAAGGAGAGCTAAGAGGTGGCGGGGAGGAGCGGGGGAGGGCTCAGACTCACTTTCGTCAATACAACTATGTACTAGAGGGAGATGTATATATACACTCATATATTTAAAAAAACATACGACGTAATTAATACCTAATGCACAAAATTTTTTTAAATAACTGGATACTTTTACTGCTGTACAACACAAGCAGGAGTATAAAATAATTCAGTTGATACAGACGAATCATATTATAAGTCAAAACGCAATTCATCTGTAAAACTTATACAAGACGTATTTTGTGTATGCAGTGAGCTCATATGACAAGTGGAGCTCATACATTACTTATATGCGTGTGTGTGTGTGTGTTATAATTTTAAGGTAAACGTTTTCTAATGTGCTGACATATAATATGGCCAGCCTCGTTGTAAGAATCCATGTATGTATTGAAATTGTAAGTAACATGCATGAATGCATCAATCGCATTGTATGTATGAATGAATAGTTTACTTGCACATTGATTGTCCATTTCTTATAACGTGTACTGCAACGGGGCACTTCTATCATCTAGAAGTTATAATATGCGTCTTACATTTATATTTCATTAACAGTTATTGGACATCTTATTCTATAAAATAGCAGTATTAAAGTGAACTCCTTTTTCCGAAAAATCCCTATTTTTTAAATATAAATGAGACAATTTATCTGTAACACATGAGCACCTGCATGTATCATCTAAAACAAAGGCATTAGTAATAGAAGGTTAAATAGCAGTTAAACCTCGTTCTCCACTAATAGATCAAGAACAATTTAGTTATAATGCCCCGCACTCAATTCCAGTTCCGAGTAATTTACACTAAGATTGGAAAAATTATGTCTGCATTGAGCCCCGACATAGTAACCTAATCGTCAGCAATAATTTTTAGGATTATTTCCTTACCAATGACAATTTTCAAAATGGTTAAATCAAAGATAAGAAGATTTCATATTGCTGACCTGATGTATGTATTTTCTAAGACAATAGAACTAATCCTTGCAAATTCTTTTGATTTATAAGCCTATCTACAAGAGCATTAAAAACTCGTCAAATAGCATTATATAAGTAATCGGAAATTTATTCGATACGACTAAAAACCTCTGAACAATGGTTGTACTCTGCACAAAATACTATCAGAATACAAGTTTTGTGTGAAAATAATCCTTTAATCACAAAATCAACTAAAAATAAACTACAAGGTATGGGAATACTAAGGATCAACAGTAATTGTATCAATCATGCTTCTGGCTACACCCTGTATATAATAACACTAGAATTAACAGAGACTTACTACTATAGATCAGAGCCTCCTTACAGTTTAGGGAATTTATTAATCCTTACTAATATCAAAACAATCAAAACGGCATCAATAACTTTAATATTGATCTACAGAAGGAAGAAAAATCGAAATAAATGAATGGGCAGAGTCAAATAACGGAATAGCGTTAACTAGAATGGAGAAAACCTTAGAAGATGTAGTAGTAAAAAAAAGTCAATTATCAAAGTATAGTAACAAATTTTAGAAGCTTAGTAGTTTTTTATTAACTTCTTGGTAACACTGACACCAGGAGTTGATTTCAGCCAAAAAGCTTTATAGTAAAGTAAATTGTTACANAATTGATTAAATTAAGGGAATATTCAGGAGAATTCAATAAAGTAATAATCAATAAACAATTGCTGTATATGGTGCAGGAATTAATTGATTATTCAACAGATAAATTTTGAAACTTGATGATAACTATTTTTAAATATTGTATATAATCGGCAATCTGAGCAATTTCGCTCTTTTACACAGGGCAACGAACCCGCCCTCCAACATATAAACACTAACATTGTTTGTGTGTTGGTTCCTAATCTTAGAGTTTCCTCGGTACAAATAATATTCTTAGCCGATTGTTACCACCACTAATTAACCGGGGTTATACTCAAAGAAAGGGAAATCGTAGTACCAATTTTAAAAGTGTAGTTAACACATTTTTTTTAGTATACTCAAAACTGATTGTAAAATCCCCAAAACGATTAATTCCGAAATTTTTTAACTTTCTGTCACACTTAAATTTGTATTTGCCATTCTTTTGTTGCTGATGCGAGCTTTCATCATCACTAATACAAAAAACTCAATCACACCTGCTAGAAAAATTTGATTGATACTGTTGTATTGTTATTTCATAGTATATTAAATCATAACATGTAAAATTATCATGCAATCCTACTGTTTTGCCGTCAACGCAGTCTGCAAGAACGTCGGTCATTGGTTGACCTAATTCAACCAAAGGCCTTTTTAAGTCACTCTGACGCTACAAAAACTCACCATCAAGAGAAAAAACTGCTCTTTTCACGTATGTCATTTTTCCTCTAAAATTTTTGTCTACTCTTGACTCTAGTGACTTGTGAGTACCTTATGCACGTAAGGCATAACGTGTTAGCTGAGGCAACTTGGGTACAGTTTGATAGCATCAATAGTATCGGACTAAGCTATGAAGCGAGATACAACGAAGAAAACCTGTCAAAAGTGGTTCTGGCGATAACAGAGAAAGCAGAAACCGCAACATCTTACTGGCCATGAACTTATTCGTGTAGTTTAAGGAACCACTGAAAATTACTGCATGAAGCATTAAGGACCTCCGAAGCAACAGTAACAGCAATCAGTGATAGAGGTTATTTATTTATCAGTAATTTAATTAACACCAAAACTTTGTTAATGTGGTCTGAGTAGATTGTATTTGAAATAATAACCATTCTAAATTGTTTTAATAAAAGAATAACTTAAAAGAATAAATAAAGCTTACGAGCTGAATCCTAATATATACATAAATGACACTAAAATAAAACGATTAAGGCCATACTCTTAACAAGTCCGGTCATAACAGATACACATTTTGTATACATCGATACATTTTTTGTATAAAATTTGCGAAAAACAGTGTCACCTGTATTAAAACGTGTGTTTATAATTTAATTTTTCCCTTACAGTATATAACATGGATACAAAAAATATTTGCATTTTAAAGCTGTATGCCTCAAAGAAAGTATTTATAAAAAAATGGAGGTCAGACATGGTCTTTTCTTATAGATTTGTACACATATATTGTAATACGACATACATCAGTTTTTTTTTTTTTTTTTTTTTTCAAGATAAAAAGTGTTTTAAACTAAAATAATTTTTGTCCATTTATGCATTTTATAAACTTCAATATAAAAAAATACATAACGTCCTGTGGTATTACAAATACCGTTTTTATCATGTAAGGTTCGTTCGTTATTTTTATCAATAAGGAATATTGTTATCATCTGCAAATTTATCAGTATTTATGTACATTATACTATACAAAGTATCATAGCTACATAGAATTTTATGTAATTTATGACATGAAATATATCGTTTGTTTTGTGTAACGTTTGTTCATTTTTTTTACTTAAAAAACAATAGTAATTTGTGCTCATTCGTGCATGTATCCACTTTAGAATGGAAAATTACCTAAAAGCCCGAGACACGAAAGAAATCTGTTTTTATTTTACCTTTGTTCGTTTTTTTAACGACTAGAAACATTTTTTTATTTTAAAATTCGTGTGTATTAACTATACTATCAACCATGAGCACCTGTTACAACTTTTACCGACGATACTAGATGATACTTATATTTGTTAGTATGGATTAGACAAAACAAGGAAATGCATTTTAGATATTTAAATGTGTTTTGCATATCTTACAATGAAATTCTCTTGTGATCATTGCCGTTTCGTGTAAAGTTTAAAGTTTCTCAGAGTCTTAAACAATATCGTTGCTAACAACTTAATAAAATGCACAACTTTTAAGTAATTTTCGACTTAAAGTTTGACAATCAACGTACGGTTCTTCTAATGCTTTTGCAACGTCCAAACATAAGTCGTTCATGTCCTGAGATCTTATAAGCAATTTTTGTATTAAAGCTTTTTGATACCCGGAAGAGTTAAGTTCTAAATTAAATTTTTTTTTACGTCCTATGCATTTTACATAATGTAAGACAGTTGGTCCACAACAGTATCCATCGTCCAATTACTGTAACGAGAGCTTAATTTTTTTACAAGTTTTCCATGTTATCACTCGCATTTTGTCTGAAGTATACAAATGACACACCTATTTGTTCATTAACCTGTAAAGTGTAAGAAACTATTACTAATCCATTCAGCCATCGTATGCCGTGCAAAGCACCAAATTTGGCACCCATTAAATCAAACTGCATTGTTGTTAAGGACTTGTTAGTACAGTATCAGATTATTATTACTTTAGCAATTAAACATTTACTGAAGTACTGTTTATTTCCAAGTAAATTATTTCAATTTCTCTCACTTCCATAAATGTCCGACACAGTTACACCAATGTGTTTATCTTCAATATTTTTAGTTTTTGTTTACAAATGACTTCGTGATACGATTATTGACTTTTTTTGATTCTTTGAATGAGGTGATAAAAAAGGTGTAAAAGTATTACGTATTCTACCTCTCCGTACTCAAACTGGCGTTGCTTTACCTCTTATACACTTATTTGCTTGCTTAAGTGTAACTAGTGCACTAGCTTATGTTGTAGCTCTAATTTGAGAAAGTATCAGTGCAAGTAAGGCTGCTAAATAGCAACTGCAAGTATGACAAAGGCACAATAAAACTATAGAGGACTTTGTACTTTGAAAAGGTCTACAACTACAACCGTAAAAAACTTGACAAGGTTTTTACTTAAGGCCGAATGCAGAAAAAAGTTTGAAAAAAAAGTTAATAGTAAGGTTACCCAATAGAGCTCTAACGAATGATGAGTTATTGAAATATGCTAAGAAATTTGAAATCCCTTTTTTCATAGAATATTCATGCGAAATAACTCATCAGTTGATAGACCTTGCTATCCTGAAACTACTATAGTAACTTTCAATGATATAAAAGGTCCATAAATACACCGAGTGGTGTATTCAAACAATGGTACTTAAGTTATCTATTTGAAAAGTATTGGCAATCTACAACTACGCATGAATTCAATGCTTAACTTAAAAGTGCCAAAATCAGGTATAACCATGTAAGAATGTAAGAAATCAAGTTAATGATTTTCATGATTGAGGTCGTTTATACTAAAAATTTTTTCCAGAAAGTAAATAAAGTATTGACATAGAGCAAAATCATTTATTCGCTTTTGAGCATTCATGGAAGAAACATTGAGACAAAGCTTGTCTGGAACTTTTTTTGCATATCAAGCCCTATACTTTTCACCTATCAAGTTATCATCGAAACACAACCACGTTCTTATCTTTGTAGAGCTTCTAACGTTTTATTTGATTCTTAATATTAACGAAGGTAGCAATAAATTTTACGTGACTAATTTAGTGGTCGTTGTCTTAACAAGCAGCTACAAAATTCAAAACATTGAGTCATTTTTAGTGGACGTATTACAATCTAATAATATTACTATTGATTTCAAACCTAATAACAATGCAGTTTGTAGTGTTATTACTCATAGTTATGCAATTAATTTAAAACAAAAAAATTCTCTAGGCAGTCTGTTAGGTTTTACTAAACGTGTGTTTAAAAATAGCCTAGCCCACAGCTCAGATTTACCTGTAGCTATTCTCGAAGTTACCGCAGTAAAAGTTTAGTGTAGTATCACTGCTAGAGTTTAAATAAATGGAAACAAAGTTCATACCATTAACAAAATTGATAGAGCTGTACCACGAAGTTATGAAACCATCGAATAACCATCACAAAATATCTACTTACCAATAGTTGGACGCATCATCGACTACATACAATTACGCATCGTCGATCAGGACGATAATTTTGTTAGAGTTTGTGAAGAAGTCATGACCGTGAGGGAACACATAAAATCTTTATTATAATGAAAACTTGTAGACAACACTACAAGCCTTGTAAGTAGCTCAACATGTAATGAGTAGTAAGTTGACAACGAACAGTCAAACTGACAACACACCCACTCAGATTTTCTTCCAAATGTTTTAATCCCACTCTTCTTGTCTTTGCTTGTTCTCTTCTTCTTCTCTACTTCAGCTGCTGCTTTAACTTTTTTTATGACAGTTAAAAGACAAATGATATCGGTAGAGCCATGCACATGGCTTTTCAAGCGTTACGTGAGTTTGTTAACGTCTCCACGAATTTGACTGAATTGAATAATACAATTGTGTAAAATTAAGCAGTAGGCTCAATCACTGGCGGGAAAATTAGAATGAAATTCGAATTTGAATTGCATATCTACTGGAGCATCTTTCAATGACTTTTTTGGCATGGAGCAATCTATTACGATCGAAGGTGCAACGTTCAGAAACTCATATCTATTGTAACTAGTTACGGTTCAGGGTTTGATTATAATATAAATGCCTAAAATGAGCACATATCAAAATGAGGACCACCATAAGAATAATATTTTAGATATTGATTCAGTCTCCCATTTCATAAAGTACTGATTCTTTCGATCTGTCAAGAAAGCCAATATAACGTTATTCGGCTTTTTCAAATAATTGGTGAAATAACAGCTTTTAAATCATTTTTTGATGCCATAAGAATAACTTTGTGTTTTACATTAACATCTATCTTATGATAAAATTCAGCAAAACTTCAAACATTGCTATAAGAAATCAAGACATCAAAGTAGCTATCCTCTAATCAACTAAAAGCATGAGTTTTCTTCCAGCCTGCATTCTAATTCAATACGTAATGATTTTGACTCAGTATTAACCAGTTTTTCATAAGCATTGTTAGACTCATACTTTTACTTTTATTTATGTCAACAAAACTTATCTTATTCTTTATTTCATTAAATAGGTGGTAGATGGTGATATCCATCAACGCAGTGTTTGTAGTAACTGTATTCTCATCTGCTTTAACTAATTTTTTATAAATGTGTAACAAGCTGCAAGATTGTAGCAGACATAGGTTGACTTTCGCATTTTCCCCATCGAGAGTAGCATTGTTCTTTGTAAGACACTGAGAGTGGATGACCTCTCTGAAAATTAACAACGACCACGGTCCGGTTGTGATTAGAGCCATGCTTGTCTTGGTCCAATTACCTGATGCGCAGAAGCACCAGGCAAGGGCACATATTGCCAAAAGTACACCACGCCCAGTCGAGTCACCCCGTTAAGATCGTGAACTAAAAATTGGATGACGAGAAAAGCCTCTCTCCAGTAAGATTGGCTGACTGAGTCACCAGTTCAAACTAAGGAATCTAACATGGAGTAGAGCATTTCTGGCAGGCTAAGAGCCAAAGTTTTTGAAAGCTGGCGGCAAATGTATACATTGCTGCCAATAAGAGTGGGTATTGCTAATTTTGGTACCATGCATGATCTTTGAAAGATGATAATGTGTAGCATACGACTAAATTGTCGGCTATCCATGCTCAAGAAATCGTATCAACGGACATGCTATGCATAATAACGGGCACCCTGCCTGTTGATCTCCTTTTGAATGCAACTCGCTCCAAGCAACTTAAGAAAAGGAACCCTCCTTTGAAAACCTTACAGTTGTTGGGCCTGATGTCAGGAGTGAAAACATAAGAAAGGGGCTATGAAAGGATAGTGAAAACACAACTATCAAAAGCTGGGTATGAGCGGCCTAAGGTACAAGGCCGTCAGGATTAGTGCCACTGCCCGTTTCATAACTACTACGGACACAGGCGGGAGCCAACGGACACACCACCTTGATGTGCCCCGTGGATGCGACCATCGCTGAAGCTGTCTGCGAACGGTTGGATCTGGAACGACTAATTAAGAGTCAGGGCAGCTGATAGTTGTAACGAAAGGGTCTGTTCTGAATTCTGATTGTATCAATCATAGAGACTTGATAAAATTTAACTTTGAGTCTCCTTGGAGATACAATCGGTACGACCAACGGGCGTATGGATTTTTCCAAGTTGGACCTAAGGTGGGTCTCGCACGCTCGTGGATGGTTCTTTTCAGATTCCCCTAGTACCGCTCAAAAGTCTGTAAGCCCCAGTTGATGACAAATAGCTGGAAACGGGGAGCAGCGTTAGATGGTCATCTGGAGAACGTAGCTTTGCACTTCTCCGTGCGTCATTACCCTTCTGTAACAGACATAGGTCCTGATACAAAATTCATTTACGAATTCGATCGACGTTACCGTTAGTTGCAGATCCGTACGGCTGATGAGCAAAAATTTATAGTGCGTTATAAATTTATTAAAGGTGACAGATAACTAATTGCTTAGAATTTGTCAATGTTTTACGCTACAAAACAAAAACATGCAATTTACTTCTCATAACAGTCTTTTACATTCACTAAATTTCTTGAAAACTAAATATTTTGACGTGTTAGTTGTTTTTCACGTGATGACAATTTGACTGTACGTTGTCAACTGACTGCTGGAGTGCATGTTGAACTACTTATATAGCTTGAAGTGTTGTATACAAGCCTTATTGTAATGGGGTTCTTATATGTGTTCTCATTGTCCTGACTCATCCATGAAAATTGACTGAATTACCGTCTTAATTGATTATTAGGATTAGCTGGTCACTGGTGGTTTTTACGAATAAGAGCTTCCAAAATCTAAGAACTCAGACAAATATCTAGTTAAAAGAGTAATTAAAGAACGTTGAGTATAACGTAAGAGTAATAAAAGAACGTTGTAATATGGTTTATGGTAAGTGGTTGAAATTCAATAAATCTCAGAATAGTTGGATTAACAAGTCAGATATTTAACAAAAAAATAGAAAGTACAGGGCCCCTGTCCAGCATCCCATCCTGTGATGAAGAACATTCTATGCATTCTTACCTCTATAAACTTTCTCTTTTATTTATTTATTCACAAGATTACAAATTCAAACTTAAATATTACCGTTCTATAAAATAAATGAAGCATGTTTTTGAACTTTTTCACTTAACTCACTGTATAAGTTATCATTGGCTTATGTTGATTTTGGAACACGATCTGTAATAGAGACTTGAGATTTGTAAATTAATGGTAATTTTTTTTGTGCGTTCATAGCAGGTATTGACCTCGTTAAGCTTAGTTACATCGTATTTCTGCTCTTTTTCCAGCTGTGACAATTTTTTTGTTGGGAGGTAGTAATTGTTAATGGTACAATTCAATGTACAAGAATTCATTTCACTAAAATGAAAAAAAAAACTAATAGTATACAGTATATGAGACTAAAAAATAGTAATTAACCTCAAAAATTTTTACTTTTTTTGCGCAGAGGTAAAAATACTTTGATAGAGTTAGTCAGCTCTGTAATTTGTCTAACGACAAAATAGGCTCTGCAGAGTCGGGCTTCTCCAAATATAAGACTTTGTCCATCTAGTTTTTTCCTACTGCTTGTCCTTTTGCTTATTCTCTTACCTTATTTTTTTTTTAGATAAACAAGCATATTTATTAGCTAGAGATCTTCATTATCTAAAGTAACGTAACCCCATGGTAGTGTATCCATGCTGTCTAGGAGCAACTGTCATTCCTTATCTTGCGGGCTTACAGCTATTTTTCACAGCTACTCTGTATGAACGATATGTAGCCTAGATCAAATGTTATTTCACAGGCACATACCTGTATACTTATGAGAGAGACAGTTCAAGTTATCCTTGAAGTCCATGTTCATCTTTACTACTGCTGTTTTAAAGCCCCTTTCCTTCTTCATAAGCTACTTGTCTCACACATGGATGCAGTTCATTTTATTTTGTAGTGTAGTCAGTTCTGTCATTATTTTGCCAGAATACTCACTCTTCATTAGCCCTATAATTTTTTTATTTACAACGGGCAGATAAAACTGATTATTTGATGAAAAATGTGAAGTTTTTGATTTATCTTCGTCTTGCTTTATAACTTCGTAAATATTTTAACCAGAAATCTGATGTATTAAGCTGTTAGTGTCTGTGAATAGTAATTTACACTCACTAAATCGCTTTTTCATGTATAAGTCATGGAGATTACATATAAGCATTTTTAATATTTCTTTTAAACTTAAACCAACATTTATTAGTTTTCTCACACTGATCTCTATACGTGGCAGCTAAATAGATACAAAATTTTATGCAAAAATTAAGTAACCATAGAAGTGTGGTCGGGTAATGAGTGTTTCTGCAATATAGGTATGTCCTTCCCTCTTGTTTACAAGTTAGACATCCACTGGCTCCCATACATTCTCCATGATATTACCGTACATGGCATTGATCATGAGTTTAAAGGAGAGCTGTTCATATTTAATTTTTAGTTTTCTGCATGCTTGTTATCTGCATCAGAAATTTCTGTATCGTTCAACTTGCTGTAAAATTTCCCTTCAGATAGCAGTACTGTTTTTGTGAGCTTCTCCAGAAATCTGACATAATCGTAAGGGACTACACCTTTTCTTGGCAAAATACTCGTTTCCTTCTCACTATATATACGTTTAATTGCACTGCTAGTATTATCATACCTTTCCAGGTTTAAAGCTTACTTTTTTAAAATAGATGGAATAAATCTAAACAAATCGATGATTTAAAAGTTAACGTCACTGCTCATTACGTGTATTATAAACAAGCGTTTATCTTCTTGTTCTTAGCTAGAAGGTTAACTCTTTTCTTGAATTCTTTACTTGTGGTCAACTTGTCGATGATAAAGTATGAGTCATTGCCTGTTCGATTGTAAAATATTACTGATTGTCAGATGAATCTTGAATTCTAATAGTCAATGTTGCAACTTTTGTGAGCAGTACTTCTGAATTATCCAGTCAGTTGACAATGATCTGATGCTTTTTTTAATTTTTCTTAAGAAGTCACCACAAATAAAAAAAGTCTCAACTTATTGAAATTTTTTTTTTTCTGGATTAGTGAAGTTCATTGGCTTCGGACTTTCATATAACTGTTGTAGATATTCTGCGATAGCTTTCAAATCTCGAGTGAACCACTCTGTTAGAGTCTTCATATCAGCATCTTTTCTTCGGTAACTATTGTTAACTGATTGGCTGTTGTTGAAGCTATATTTTACGTAATAGCCTATACTATAGGCTTGATGCTTATGAAGTGCGTGAACATCATTATCTACAGGCTTAAGTAAACACTCAAAGTCTGAATAGATGACGTAAGTAACTTTATCTGAAGAATGGAAGTTATTTAACCTTAAAATGTTGTTTCCTTCCCTTCATAAGTTTATCAAAAACTTGTTTCTATGAGTACAATTAAGTTCATCTGTTTTAAGCATATCTTTACTATAAAACAAATATAAGCATCTATCACATGCCTTACACCTTTTTTTTTCGTTAGCTGATCTACTATCGACCTTGACAAATTTTTTATTCATCCGTAATAGTTTTTTAGTTTTAAAACATTATAATTCTTATTTTGCTTACAATCGTCATAAATGTAAGAATTTGAAATAGAAGTAAATGCTTGTAACTATATTTTCGCAACACATACACTTTTACAGAGAAGATGTTCCGTTTTTTAAACTGACTTACTTGCTTTAAAAAAAGCTAAATTCTAATCCATTAAAGTTTTATTTACTTTAGACGGATTTTACTGATTTACTCGGTCTATATACCCTCTATTTAGGTACAAGGCAGAAAACACTGCCCACATGAAACACTGGTCATTGTTATTGTGTATATTCACACAAGCTTTTTTTCGTTCAACATCTGTTAATTTAGTAAATAAGTCTTCTTTTATAAGGTTTTACTAATTAATATTAACTGTTAAACTTGTTGTCTCCCGTAGTGACCAGCCTAAGTCTTCTTTTTTAGTAGTAGGATAGAATTAGCTTTTTAAAAATTAAATTGCTATTAGCGTGAAAAAAATTATGGTGGCATTTATTTTGTTTCTGAACAAATGCACATAGTTTTAGACTCTTAATTGTATCAGGTAACGGCCCAAAAAAAATTTCAATGTGGTCAAAAATGATTTTTCGCGTCTAGAAAAAAGCTGGAGAGTTGGATGAGAAAGTTGTACCGTTAAAGAAGATGCGCAATGTCAAGACGAAGAAATAGAGCTCTAGAGTAATAAAATTGGCCAAGCCGTTATTTCGCAATTTGCCAAAAAGTGCTCTTTTGGACCGTTATTTTCTAAATCTATAACTCACGTTCGTTTAAATATTAAGACTTAAATATTAAATACAAGGTATATCTTCTGCCCCTTAACATTCACACTTAATTTCAAGATGATTGGTTGTAAGATTTTTACAGACCGCTTCAAGAAGCAAAAAATGGTCCCTCCACAAAAAAGTTGGACTTGGCAGGTTTTTCAACATATTGCTAATTTTCAAACGGCATTGTACTCGTCGACAGTTATTCTTGAACTTACCAAAACGTCGTTCTATTTGACATTCCAGAAACACGCGAGAAATCGATGTCAAAAGCAGCTATTTTCCGTGGCTGTGGTGGTGCGGCTAGATGCCACCGTAGGTCATACCTCCTCTCCGCATTATAGCTCCGGAGTTTGCGAGCGGCTCACCGCGCCACCGCATCCACGGAAATAGCCGGTGTATGACATCAATTTTTCGCGTACTTTCAGAATGTTGAACGGAACGACGTTTGGGTAGGTTGTAAAATAACTTTCAACGAGTACAATGCTGTTCGAAAAATGGTAATATGTTGAAAAACCAAGAACGTCTAACTTTTCTGTGTAGGGACCATTTTCTGATTCTTGCAGAAGTTTGCAAGAAGTTGTCAACCAATCTTCTTGAAATTTAGTGTGGATGTTAAGGGGCAGAAGTTCTATGTCATATTTCATTTTCAAGTCCTAATATTTAAAGGAACGTGAGTAATAGATTTTTTTACAAACGGTCCAAAAGAGCACTTTTTGGCAAATTGTGAAAAAATAGCTGGGCAAATTTCATTTATCTGGAGCTCATTTTCTTTCTCGTCAAACTGTGCATCTTTTTTAATGGTACAACTTTTTCGTCCGACTCTCCAGTTTTTTTCTAGATGCGAAAAACCATTTTTGACCACATTTAACATTTTTTTTTGGGCTGTTAGCTGACACAATTTAGAGTCTAAAACTATTTAGATTTGCTCAGGAACCAAATAACTACCACCATAATTTTTCTCGCGCTAATAGCAATTTTTCAAAATTAACCATGCTTTTTTGCTAGTTGTATCCTACTATAAACTTTTTTATCTGATGCTAAAGGGTATATTTTTAAAATCATCTGCGCTCTCGCTGTTTTATACACTGGAATAATTTGTACTGTTTTTGACACTTTTACTATTTTGTTTACTACACTGCTGCTCTGGAAGGTGCAGCTGTGATTCTCCTACATTCTATGTCAGTAAGCTGCTTAAGTTGTTTTTAATGCAGAGCAAAGTAGCCCAGATGGATTGGCAAGATTGCATCTTTTCTCTAAATAATGACGTCAAAACGTACTATTGCAACGCTAACAGCGCTTGATCAGTCAACTTTAACTTTGTAGATCATTATCACCTGGTTTAGCTAAGGGCCTCAGAATTTTTGCAGAAATTATATCTGTAGTGTCTAAAAGTACTGATCAATCATAACGATTACAAACGAAATGAAATATTATAAGAAAAGAGAGAATATACAAGTGGTAAGAGGAACTTCTATGGAGATCGAGAGGTCATCTACAAGAGAGAAAAAGGTGTTTCTTCCCGAGAGCACGCCAGGACTCATCAGTAAGGCTGATAACGTGCTCCCTGCCTTAACAACAAGAAAGGTGTGAGCTTAGACTGACTTGATCGCGCTTATATAGTAATCGTGAGGGTATTTTGCCACTTGACAAAACAGAGTTATTAGGGGCTTGGCCACCTACCAAGTAGAGCCTGAAGCGCAAGAGATGTGAGACGCCACATCACTCCCCGCCCAATCACGACGATGGTGTAATGGGAGGAAGTGACGATATGAAGGTCGAGGGTGTGAAAGCATGAGAGGGAGAAAGATGCCAAGAAAGAAAGTTGAGGGTCTCGTTGGATCTCCGGGTCTTCCATGCTCCGTTGCGAGAGATGCGGGGTGCGTTGCCGTGCGTGAACGAGTTGTGCGATCAGCGAAATGTGCGTATCGTGTAGTCAAGAGTCGAGAATTGAGAGTTTTTGAGCGAATTGCGTGGGATTAGCAGCGTTTGCGTGTAGGCGGCGTGGAGGATGCGAAGATGCGTAAGAATATAGTGAAATTTACGTTATTTGTTCGTTTTCGGGGTCACCATTTTAGGGGATCGTAAAGGTTCGAATGGCAAGATCGCCAATATGGAGATCGAGAGGTCATCTACAAGAGAAAAAAAGGTGTTTCGTTTCGAGAGCACGCCAGGACTCATTAGTAAGGCTGTTTACGTGCTCCATCCCTTAGACACAAGAGAGGTGTTGGCTTAGACTGACTCGATCGCCCTTATATAGTAATCGTGCGGGTATTTCGCCGTTTGACGGGAGAGAGTTATTAGGGGCTTGGCCACCTAGCGAGTAGAGCCGGAAGCGTAAGAGATGTGAGACGCCACACCTCTACCTATCCACCAAACTCTCTAAATAATCTAATAATGATGAATACTGAGCCTCTAAAAGGGTAAATGGAGCTCTATCAATAAATCTGACTCACACTTTGCTGCTTAAAATGACAAAACAATGGTGATTGTTAGACAGTGCTAATATCTCTGCTCACATTGACCTCTTTATACAGACTAATCCTCTCTACGGTTTTTCTTGACTATTTATGCCACTACTCATCTTCACTCCTCATAGTATTAGTGGGGATGTGATAGAAACAGCCTTTATTCGAATTCTGAATCACATCCATATACTGTGGGTAAGGAGTAGGGATAAAAAGAAAGAGAGAAAGTATAAGTTCAGTCAGTTGCTGGATACCACCAAGGACAAACGTGTCAATCTACGACGCTGAAAACTAAACTCCCTAGCTCTCTTACTGCTGCTTAGCGTTAAAAAGTAGTGGGGTATAAGAGGTGGGGATAAAATGTGAGGGAAGAGTAAAAACAAGAAGTTTGCCAGCCCTAGAGAGCTCAGTTGCTAACCAGTGAGTAAATACAGCAGGCCTCTTCGATCATAGACGACATTGGTTATGTTCAGGGCTTTAGAAAATCCTTTAACATTTTTATCATTGAGAAACTTGTCACTTTTTCATTTAAGAAATTCGTCAATATTGACGCTCCACGCAAATGGTTTAAAAATATGGATGAGAAACATATGGCCAATGGGTGGCTTGAAAGAAATTTTTTGGGATACCCTGGGATTCAAGAAGCACAACTTACTCTATTCTAATTTTTTTCTTTTAAATTTGCTTAAAGAATTCTAACATCACTCACGTTAAAGGGTTGGAGGAAAAGAACTGGCTTACAGGAATATTATCTGAACAATAGGTTCTATAATCCACATCATTCTTGAAATTTAACCTTAACATTACTCTTCATGTATCAGTCACATTTTCAACACTGAAGGGTTAGGATTTGCTACTATTAGCAAAATTAAAACAAAGTAAAAAGCATGCCTTGCACATCAGTTAAAATCTAATCATTATTTATTATATTATCATCAGTTCTGTGCTTTTAAAAATGCCTCTGTACGTAGGGTCTGCTTGCTCACCTTCAGAGATAAAGCAGATAATGAACTTGACTCTGGTAATAATTTGTAAATTTTTATAGTAAAATTTTTTTTTAAAGTTTACGGAGAAAAAAATTAGTGATTGTTTTTACTAAGAGGGGTAGGAAAAAGGCCATTACTACTTTTTTTTAACAATTAACAAACTACAGTAGGAACGTCACGCGTAAATTAGTTGTAAGTCATCTTTTAGTTAACTTTGTAGCTTCTTTCCTTTACCTTTAAGTAATCTTCAAGTTACTTTTAAAGTAATGTCAGATATTTCTAAAGTGCTCGTTAAGTTAATTTAAAAAAATTTACACTCACTGTTAATAATACATCTCCCTAAAAACCGAAGGTCAAATCCTATTGAAGGCAAGAAAAATTTTACTTTCAAACTTTTGTCCGTAAAATTATACAATTTTGAATCGTGCACTTATTTGTTTTTAGAAGAATTTTAAAAGGGCGTTTAAGAACACACGCATGTTAAAGTGTGCTACCATGCAACAAAATTTCAAATCTTTCTGTATTAGTACAGCTACTTTCTAACTCCCTGATAGAACAGTCAGCAGTGTGCCTGACTATTATCCTAAGGAGCAAAATTTGAATCCGAATAAGGGGAACATTTCTTTTATACATAATTTATTCTTGTATTAATTACAATGAACAAAAGCAATTTTAAAATGTGTGCTCATTCATAATAAAAGAAAAAGTACATTTGAAAACATACGCTTTAAATGGTGCAGATTAAGAAATAGGTGCTAAGTCTGAAGTGGCCCTACTAGGCTGGCCTCGTACTTGAAAGCTGAGGGTGACCCAGTACCCACTTGTGTGGGGGTGAACGGGCCTAAGATGCCTACGGTTAGAAAGCATTATGAAAGTAAGGTTCGGTTCGGTTGCTAGGTACTGCTAAAGGTAGACGTGTCCAAATAGTTATTATGGCAGCACAACAAGTTAAAACTAAAGCTATTTTCCAAGCACATGTATTCTGTGTTATACTAATTATTGCTTATAGCTCTGAAAATTAGACAATGATTTTAAATGAACTGTATAAAAAATGGCAATGGTACGTTAGAATATCCTTACAAAATTGTAAGTTGGTACCCACTGTAACGAATAGTATACATTTTTTTGAAAGTTCATATTTGCTACTTGTGCAGAAAAAGAAATTACCATACTATGAGACGCAACCATTAATAAGTGGTAATTTTATTCCTGAAAAAAAATTATTTTAGCTATAACAAGAAAAAAACGGCTTAAGTTAAAATTTTGTTTTATTAAATAGCTGCTGGTATACATTGTTTATTTTCTAAAGTTATTAATAAGAAACTGAAAGTAATGACAACGTCATTCAAAATTATCAGTAAAGTAGTTTTTCTGTGAGAAAGTTTAATCTTTAAAATATCATCTTTAATACAAAACGTCTTATCCCCCCATCCGATCGTATGCTTCTATAGGAAAATTATCTGTCATGATTTAAAATTGGAATAAACATTACAACACCGTATAGCATGTGCTTGAGTTTCTGTTACCCTGTTCGTTATATCTTTGAGATGGAATATAATATCTTAAAAAATTGTAGGGCTTAATGATATCACGAGTTTTTGATAAGTGAGGCTTCTGCGTCAGTGGTGAGAATTAACAACTATTATTGGTGTTTTTGCGGAATTTAATTACTATACAAAGTGCAGGTGTTTTAATGTGATGTAGAGTATTTTTTTAAGTATTGTGAATGTTTGGAATACATTCGTAATACATTGCCAGTTTTTTCTCAACTTTCTCTCTGAAAAAAACTTGAGCTATTTCCTGATGTTTCTTGCTAAATTTCATCATTTTACACCTTTTTTTACTCACTTCCCAAGTGACTTCTTTGCAATACTTTTAATCGTTTGGCCTTTATTTTCATTAAGTATGTTTAATGCTCATTGTTAAGTGTATATATTTTGTACAAGATTGTTTGATTTACATATAGAAGAAAGTTTGTTAAGTAACGGTTAATTCCCTGATACGTTTTTTTTCGTGACTGTGTATAAAAGTGTAGGGGAGAGGCTTAGACGATGACTTGATATTATTCTAATATTAGTAATTTCATGCTGTGTGCCATTGTCTCTTTTAAATTCGTTATTCTTCCCGTGTTCCGATAAGTTTCATTTATGCAGTTTGATTTTGTCTATTAGGTATAATTTTTACGGTTTCTTATAAATATTCAGGTTCGTATAACGCGAAGTCTTATTTAATTTCTATATTTCAAATTATAAATTTTTCATGGTTGCTCTCATAACCCATTTGAGCTTTTATTACTGAGTGTAGCCTTCTAGTAAGGGACTTATTCTTTTTCTATTCTAGATGTTAATATTATTATTGTTACGTTCGAACGTTTTAGAAAGCCGCTTTAATAAACTCTTAGAAGGGTCTATTAACATTATCTCAAAAGCAGGTAAGATGTTTTTTTTTCCTTTATTTTAAAGCTGCTAGTTAACCTGTTACTAACTGCCATAATATGTGTAACCAAACATATTTAAAGAAAGTTCGTATCTTTTTAGTTGCATTAAACAATCAATTCTTGGTAAGGTAATGCTTCTCCTAAAAGTTGCATTTTGACAAATTTTGTTGAATCTGGTTCGGTTATTTTTGGACTGACATAGTCCACTTTCCTACAACCGTCTAAAAGAATTTCAGGTGAAATGTTTGAACTGCTGTAGATAGGCCTTACTTAAATGGCATGATTGATTTAAATAAAGTTGGTTTTTTTTCTCTGTAAGTAGGTTCAATTGTAAAAAACCACGTCCAATCGTAATACTTATGTATTTGTATTTGGGTCATTATTTAACAAACCGAACACCTTTCTTATCGACACCTCTTCAATTTAGCTAAAACTTTCAATACGGAATCTATATCGAAAAATAAGAGATACGTGTGGTTATTTGCTGATACAACAAAATCTGTTACTTGCATCGAAAAAAGTTAAAAGTAAAAGTTGAGGATAATTTAAATATCTACAACTTTCGTTGAAACTATTTCTTGACATAACCTCTATATTATTAATTAAAATGCAAAACACGTTGGTAATCATTTTTTTGACATTTTTTTTATTGCAAATGTAGATAAATGATTAGATAAATAAAAACAACTGATAAAACAATATATTTTTAAATAAAGAAAAATTGAACGCAATAAAAAATTAAGTAATAGTTCTTATTTATCATATCTTTTAATAAAGTAACAACATTTGTACTATGGAATGAATACTCTCCTTAACAGTTTAGTTATATAGTATATTTTATTTGAAAATTTTTACAACAGTTTCTTTTTCATGCAGTAAAAATAACTAAGTTTC
>NW_019384255.1:450609-545758 GCF_000648655.2 Copidosoma floridanum | reverse complement strand
TAATTTTTTACGATCAAGATTAGTTTTCTAACACGTAGAAAATTCGGTTTGGGAACAAACTACCCATATTTTTTTTATTTATTCACATTTGCACTAAAAAAATGTTAAAAAGATGATTTTTAACGTATTTTGCATTTTAATTAAAAATGTAGAGGTTATGTCAAAAAATAGATTGAGCAAAAGTTGTAGATATTTAAATTATCTACAACTTTTACATCAAATTTTTTTCGATACGAGTCACAGATTGTGTTTTATCAGCAAAAAACCATTTTTTTGACCGTCACGCGCTACATAACTTATCATTTTAAAAATAATAATCGAAAAGGTACCATATTTTGAAAACATGTTTTCAACGTAAAATTTGACGGGAAATTCGATGGAAATATAAAAAACTAGATTTTTTTTGGGGGCCATTGTTAAAAAAACGATTTTAACAATTAAATTGTTACTAATAATATGCATTTGTTGAAAATTACCATCAAACAACTTTTTTTCTTGAAGCCCAGTTTTTCAGCTACAAAAGCGCAATCAGTAAGTGTTTCATAACTTTTACAGATTCGGAATTATAAATTTTTGAAAATTAGCTTCCAAGCCAAAAAATTAGCCATTTTCAAATATTCGATTACTTGTATTAACGAAACAATGAGGAAAAAAAAATCCTCGGACACGTGTCCTTCATTTTTCGATATTGAATCCATATAAAAAGTTTCAGCTTAATCGAAGAGATGCCCATGATTTTTTATCAAAATCTGTTCAGTTTATAAAAGAATGATCCATTTATTAAAAATTAAATACAACGTTTCAGCTGTTTGGTCAAGTCCTGGTTCTTATGAAGTACAAAAAGCTCTTACTATAAAAATAGTAATTATTACTATCTTATATTCCTTTCGTAAGAGTCAGAACTTTTTGTATCTGATGAGGGCTAAGACGTTGTCTTAGTGACCAAAATATTGTTTAAGTTTTTCAATAAATACAAAAATATGACAGTATGACTGCTAGACGTTGTTTCAAATTATTTACCAACTGTTAATAAATATCTTATTTGATAAGGTCCAGTTTTCTCATGTGGGTCAGTAGAATTTTATGTACATCAGCGTTACCTTTGTCTATTGTAGTTATGTAAAAGGTGATGGTTTTCCTAGGACGAACCTATAATTGTCACTTCATCGACCGATGATGTGATTATTACGCGTGAAAATTAAAATGTGGTGTGCAGTGCGGAAACGGCAAGTCGTTGGAAGGAGAATTTAATGTAGTTAAATTATTATGAGTTACTTACCAATACCTTTACGAATAAAAAATGATTTCAAGTCGGTAGCTCTCTTGCGATGGCCAGTGGAGTAGGTTAAGTATTGCGTTGTTAATTTATTTCACGAAAAGGAAAAGCTCACCTCAACACTTAGCAGAACATGATTTATGTAATCATTAATATCATAACAAAAACTTTGACAATTAGATGAATGCTTGAAAATGTAACTTGCTCAATTAGTATCAGCTACTTGCTCACTGGTCAACTGTTTCTCTACAAAAGAGACTGAGCCCACAGTGCACGGTCTTTTGAAATTCTAAGTCAGATTAATAATCATAGGCAGGAGTGAGGCTTTGTAAGACAGTGGAGGTAAATAAAATTAACATATTTATGGAAAAGATGCAACTTGTTGGCCTAGGTCAGATGTTGTATTTGGTGAAGTAACGTAAGGAAGCGAACGAAAATAATAACGAAAATAGCTAGTGAGCAGACAATTGATCAATTGAGCGTTGTTATTGATTTGCAGGTGTAGTTGCTACGTGAGTGTCAGCATTCGGTAAATGTTACAGAGTGTTGATGGACGTTACCAATCGTAACAGTACTATAGTACGTACATAAAAATGTATATATTCACTTTTTTACTTAGACTTGTAACTTGGGGATTTAATATTTTTCTCTTATACTCACAAATTCTATAAGAAATTCTTGGTAAAATTCAGCGGATTTTTCCTATTAAGTATTAATTACAGTCTTAAGACAGGATATATACGTATAAAATGATCAATGAAATATCGTTTGTTAAAAATGTCTAACCACTCAGACATAAACAATGCGAAATTTGTACCTAAGTACGTGACTTTGCTGTTACCCTACTTTACACCATGCCTCACAATAGTATTTTTGCTTGGGAATTTTTTTTATTTTGGAAACATTTTTTTAGAAGGTGATGACATAAGTGAAATAAAACACAGTAAAACTGGTAATAATAATTTTATTATGTATACGCGCTGTGCGTTTGAAGCTTATTTACACCGCGTTTTATAGTGGTGATGAGTCTAAATGTTTTGTCTATAGATGAGGTACGTATAATGAATCAGAGAAGTGAGAATACTAATTTTTCAGTGACGTTACCCAGCATACCAGTTGCATTTTGTTAAGACTTATTTTCTGTATGCGTTGTTTTTATTGAGAAATGTACTTGTCTTAGTATTTTAGCCAATGTCTGAGTGACTTTATAAAACGAAATTAATATTGGCTATTTAATTTTTCAGATACGATGATCAAATTTCACAACCAACGTTAGGAACATCTGAAATGTTTGGTGAAAAAACGAGAGAAAGGACAAGTTATTTGCATTATAATTTTACGCAGGAAGCCATCTCAACCTATGTCAAAGCATTGACATTACTATGGTAATCTTTTTTTTATGAATAAAATTATTAAATAAAAAGTAAAGCTTCTTAAAAGCATGCTTCTGTATAAAATTATCTAATTATTTATTTTACACATCAGTCAACTCATGTTTAAGATAGATTAAATATAGAAAGCCAGAAGACTTGAGCTGTTGGCTCCTCTACATAAAATCTTTATTTTATGATTATAAGAAAACAGTCTTTAGAAAAGTTATTTTTCACCTAAAGCGTCTAGATATACAAAATGAGTATGAATATACACTACTTATACAGTAAGCTAAAAAAAATGGTTCAAGTTATATGTATTTGATTAGAAGTTTTAGGTTGCTTCATTAGGCTGTGAGGATCTTCTGAGATTAAGTGGAGATCCTTAGTAGCTAGCTTGATAACGATAAAAATTAAGACATCACTTAGCTATTGCTTGTAAGTGGAAATGTTTGACGAAGATGTAGAAAGGGCCATATATTGAAAGGTGCACCTTAATTAACGTGTCTGTAAGTTCACAGAAGAGAAGCTAATCTCATTTAAAATTATCGTGCATGCTTAAATTAGGCTAACTATTCGTTAATACGTAGTGAATGTAGTGAACAGATCATGTGAAAAGGAAAAAAAAATTAACAGATACTGATGAAGTCAAGTTGGCCTATCCACGTTGACAACTATTACAGACGTAGCCCAATGTAGCTGGTCAATGCCCATGGCTTGTGCTTTTTAGCGCAAGCTTAGCGTTTTCGGGGCAACTGCCCAAGCTTTCGGCAACAGTCAGATTGCCAGGCTAAGTCAGCACGCCGGTGCAAAACGGCATAGGATAATTTCTTCCCAAAATATAATCAAAGTATGTACCGTTTTTTGCAGGAAACCATCCAACACAGGTTAGTTTTGGTAACAGCGTAGATTATCTCAGGTTTAATGCATTGCTGTCTAGGTGCAGATGCCAGTGAAAGCATCGAGGCATGTTACCTTTAAAAATGCAGCAACTTGGCTCAAAGGCAGTAAGCATGGAGGTAATGCAAAAACAACGGTGATACTATTGTGTTAGTTTGCCACGTCTAGATAAGTATAGGTTGATAGTTTAAATAAATAACATCTTAGTTGACTTCAAGCGTACTAGAAATCAATAAAAATCTTTAATAACAAATTATACTAAAATAAAATCATTTTTAATCTCAACATCGGATCAATAATGAACTAACAACAAAATTCACTACACTTGCAATTAAAGATGCTCCACTTAAGTAATAAATTGAACTTAAAGAACAATTTGTAAATAGTAATGGAAACAACATACATTAAAATTAAATGATACGTCTTTTATAAAGGAGCTTTTCAGAAGCACTAGAAGCTTGGGTAGAAGCCGTGAAAAATAAACGGGATCTTCTGGCAAGGCAAATATACGATAATGAATAAGAATTTTATGAAAAAGCATTTAACGTGAGCTCGATCATGGAGGCAAATGAGTATAAATGAAAAAAATAGAATAGTACAATGTAGAAGTAAAAGATACAGGTAAAATAGTAATAATGAGCTGTAGACTAAAAGACATTTTAATGGTGGAGTGTATCTTACAAAATAAATGCCGGAGCACACTGCACAGCATTTCGGGGAACCAGGCCTACATTCCGTGTAAAACGCAAAATGGGTGTGGAAACTTGGCTTCACCTTACAGACTGGTAACATTATGGATACATGTCATAGACATAAATTAGTAACGAAGAATATTTGGGCACTTAAGCAGTGACTAAGACAGACAATCTTATTTTAATTAAAGGATGATTGGTTAGGTAGAATCAAAAATAAAAGAAGTCCAGTAGTATACCCTGCAGAAAGCTTGATATCAGCAGAAGTTAAGTATCCTGGAAATAATTTTTTCAAAGTTGTGGAAGACATCGAAAGATCTTGGTTACGCTCTAATATCTTTCCATTACATCTTAAGGAAACATGTGCTCTCTGTGGATTAAAATAAATTTTATGGCTCTTACATGGAGACAGCAGAGCCAGGTGTATAACTGTCGCACTAAGAAAAACATTGATAAAAAGTAAATACCTGTAAGTCAATTTTCAAGAAACTCTCTGATTCTAAATTATGTAGTCAAAATACTAATAAGAATGTTGAATACAGCATACATGAAATTCTCAAATAACCGGCAGAATTCCAATCAAACGATTTAGAAGTCACACATGTACGAAAATGCTTATTTCTCATTGAACCCGAAAAATTAGACAATAGTTCATTTCCATACGCAATACAAGAGTTCACACTTACTGTGAAATATCCCTACTTCAATCAGAATCAAAGCAAGTTTACAACAGAGTACACATTGTATGCACGACCTCCTTCCTTCAACATGCGTCAGAGTGTTGTAAAAGTCATGAAACAACAGATGGTTACACATCTTTAGATCTGTACCTGTCCTTAATTTAATGTGGACTGACACAAGTATCTTATACACAAATTACACGTACACAAACAGCATTTGTGCCTACAAGGCTAGTACTAACGGCCGTACGAGTAGGACACCAGGCAAAACTGAACAGAATTTTTCACTCTGCTTAAATATGTCTTTATAATGCACACAGAAATTACCAACTTATACCAAACCTGGGAGGAACTTAAACCTATAAGATAACATAGGAAACTAATACATTTTGCCAAGAAATTCATAGTGCGACTATTACTATATCTTTACGACAATATTTTACTCATGCTTGTAGCAAATATTATAGGAGAGAATACCACCGTTATAGGCCTATAAATCGCATATAATAAGTAAGTTAAGGAACTTTCATTAGATCTTGTAGCACAATACAACAATAAATGGGTCACTAAGAGTTTTCAGTCCCAAATCAGATCTGTTTATCAACTGAAAGCTAGAAATTATGGACATAGGGTACTTATACTTTGTAATAGGCTGATATACATTGATAATAATGATGCTATGGACGTAAAATTAGCCACACTAAACAGTACATAAAAAAAACATTGACTAAAGACACTTTACAACACTTTATGTAGAGACTAATAGCATTATTAGACATGCAAGTTCAGTGCAAGGAACCAGCAAGCCTCAGAGAAACTGTCAGACTGGCAAGTGAGTGTGACCAAGACTTAACATGCATCAACAAATGTAACCAACCCTTTAACACATAGAACAGTACAAAAATTAAGCACCTGTTAAACTGTCAGGATCAAACCAGCCCTAGTTTAGAACCCTACCCCAAAGTGTTTTACAAAATTCGAGTCATCATTAAAATATTGATTCAGCTAACATTTTTGCAGTTAAGACGGATAAACGGACAAGGAAAAGTAGAAAATAGTGTTACTCCTATATCAGACATACAAGTAAGTCACCTTTACTGTGGGATTAAAAGCCACACGGTAATAATGTGCAAAAGATGAGCTTAGGACCTAAAGCTTAGACAACTCAAAAGAACTGAGAAAAATTAGGATGATGAAAAAAAATGATGAATAGAATCAATAAGAAAAGAATATTTGAAATTAGAATCAGAAAATAGAGCATTTGAACGTAAAAGGTGCTTGGCTTTATTCCTAAGAGATGAGCAATCAGTAAAAACGGAGCCAGATACAAGAAAACTTAGAAATATGAGAATGGACTTCACAAAATCATGCAAATTACCACCAGTGATCAAGCTTAGTAGTAAGAATATAAGATTGAAGTAGTATCGTTCCTCATTGACGAAGAAATACACATTTTAATGGTAAAAAGAATAATTTAAGTGTAAAAGCAGGAATACAAAAGAATACAACATTAAAAGTACATTCCGTTATGGAAAGTGTATGTAAAGTTTTAGGCAGTACCTGTATATAACTACAGGGAGTTCTATCAGTAATAAAATTGACAATAATAAATTTATAAAAGTTTGCTTACAAATAAATGAAATCATCAGAATGGCGCTGTTAAAATTTAAAAACATGAGGACTTCTAGGAGCTGAGTAATTAATATTCATATTCAGCTAATTTTTACAGGAAGACTAATGGGTTATCGTCTTTTTAAGCGCTTTTATTGCATCTACCTCGCTTATTAACAATGAACTGTAGATAAAAATTTTATTAATAATAAAAAAATATCTAATAATTGTATTAATTTTATTGAACATCTTGAGGGTTCTTTCAAGAGAACAAATTGATTAAGAAGCAAGGTAAAAACTACCAGAAGTTATGTCATTGCAGGAGAGCAAGAAAGACAGACGACATATCAAACTATAGATGGCATTGCATGGGCTATAGCGAGGGATGTAACCTTTTTAATGATTTTTTTTTGCAAGCTGAATATTTTTTCTATGAAATCTTGGATTGTCAAAAACAAACTCATAGAACAGGACACTTTAAAAGTGTACGTACGGTATATAAGCCCAAAAATAGGTATGCTTATGTCAATCAGATTAAGTTTACAATACAAAAGGAGGGACGTTTTTAAGTCCCCTTATGCTTCAAGTAAGTAACACACGTAATGATAAGCACACTAAAAAACTAGAATATATAGGATGTGTTCCGAGAGAGATATTTAAAAACAGTATTTATTCCAGGAATTGTATAGTGAAACAAGGCGGTGATGGTAAAGTATGCACTAAATTGTGGTACAAGGGTCTTATGCCACCTTAATGACTGCATCTAAGAGACGAAGCCATCTGATTTCTAAATAAGATAGTAAAAAGTAAAACCGTGGAGCAAATATAAAATAAACAGAAAGGTAACACAATGATGCAATGGATAAAAATATATTCTATACTTAAAAGAAATGATCCAACAGCTAAAACATGAAACAACTTCACTATGAATGAAAAAAAATTAATGTTACCAGCATTTACGTTAATTGACGAAGGACAAAATAAATTAGGGTAAAACTAAATGAAATAAAAAAAACACTATTTATGAGCTACTGACAAAGATATAATTTGTGGCTCGAAGGAGGACGCTCTTGTGAGAAAACCCTTTAAGAGGAAAAAATGACCGATACAAAATTGAATTCAGTGAAAATAAAAACCTTGTTTAAATTGGTGTGCAGGTGTGTAAGCACGAGAGTGTAAGTGTGTATCCACATTGTGCTCCTATCATCTTCGTGCAACGGTTCTGCGAGTGTAGACGTTCGTCGAGGGCGTTCACAGCAAGAGTGTCGACGTGGCACGTGGCTTTATTAAAAACTTGGACAAACAAAAGAACGAATTAATGCAAAAATATTTTTACATGTTGTAGTGCAAAAAAAACTTCTTAACAACTTAAACAAGCAAAAATTATCCTAGATTAGCTACGTGTACAAACTCTCAAAAAACAACTCATGACTTCTTTGTACAGAAGCAAGTATCAGTCTGGATAATGACCACCGAATTTTCTTAGTGGTGGTACTTTTACTCGTTCCCTAAATCCCCCTTTCTAATGATGCACGCCAATGAGCGGACGTGTTGTTCATCTCGAATGTCAATTGGGCGTCTGGATGCGAACTATGCTGAAGGTGGATGAGACAGACTGAGAAGCCAGTTTTGAATGAGAGGAGAAGAGATAAAAAATCTAGAGCGAAATAAGAAACGCGCGTAATACGTTTGTATGTTAAGTAAATAAATTTAAGTGCTATTTTAATGTGTTGTTTAGGACCAACGTGCTGTGAGCTTCAATCCTCCTCCACTCACGTGCCAGTACTTGATTTAGTCGCGTTCGACTTAACATGCATCAACAGTACTAACTCCACGGTCAGAAGAGAAAATACTTGAGTGCCGTTCTTAGATAATATAGGCTATAAGTAAGTTATTTACGAATACAATATCAAATTGTATTCTTAAATTTGGCATAGAGTAGGTACAAAAAACACGTGCATCGCAACAATTATGTAACTTTTGCAAAAAAAATATTCCAAAAAAATAAAGTAAAAGAATAATTTAAAGAACCACTTATTTATATGGTTGCCATTAGTATTTAATTTTAATAAAAGGTAGACATTACTTGATTTTCTAAAAAGTATGATTTTTATAAGCAAATCACTAGTAGTTCAAAGGTGGTGCCATTTGTTTTTATGTATTTTCATCACGCGGAAAGATTTTTCGTGGGGGATCAAAGTTTCCAAGAAAAAAATTAAAGGTAATGACTCTCCAGAGTGTTCTCTAAGTTAAAACTTAGTAAATAATACTTTAAGTAAAAGTTAGAAGAAAACATTAGGTACAGGAGAGTAAACGTAAAGTGTCTTTCTTTTCATCTTAAACAAATAATTTCTTCTAAAAAAAACTAACTTGCAGAGTAGTATTAAAATTTTGTTCAGACCTCAAGCAGCACAAGTATAAGTAGTACGATAATTTAACGTATTTTATTATGAGTGATGAATATTGTTTAAAAGTAGATTTCATACAAGTAAAAATTGAGTTTTTTTAATATTTAATCTTATTGCATTTTTCTTGTCAAGACAAAAATATCTAATATAGTAAATAAGTAATTTTATACGATGAGAATTTCTCTAATATAGCTTCAAATATAAGTGGGTCCCAGGTGATTGGGTCAGCGATACTCATGGCATATTTTTTTGGTAAAGTAGGCTCTGTTGAAATCATTCAAAGATTAAGGTAAATAGTTAGAAAAATTATTTAACTACGTAGGCTAATAGATATTGACCTGCCCTTAACAATAGTATGGTTGATTTTTTAGGAAAGATATTTTATAGAAGATAAAGTCAATTTTCGAGCTTGAGTCACTGTTTTTTAAAAGCTCGACTTTGTTTTTGTTACGTCATTACCTGTGGTTAGCCAAAAGAAATGAAAGTATTCTTAGATTATTATGTAACGTGTGGTGTATTGTTCTGAATGTTTATGGGCCCAATATGCCAGGCATATAGAGACTCAGGTAGCCACGTAGATCTATTACGCTTGGAGCAGCCCTCTTACATAGGTGTCTTATCGGCAGTGGTGATGTTATAATCCCTAATGGTGATACTCTATACATCACAACTTTCTCTCCTTTTTAAGACGCACACTTCTTCATTCTTTTGGAACATCGCACCCACTTTACAATCTGATCTGTGTGTCTTTTAACCTTGATACAAAACTTATCTCTTACTTCAATAGTTGTCAGAGATGATTTTTTTGTCACCTCTGCCTGTACGCGCTTACCTCCAACTCTTACGTGGTTATCTATCATTACTATATCCCCTTTTTTTATTTCTATTTTGCGCGAGTGCGGCCTTGCAAATACGTGAGCATCCTGCTTACAATTTACTCTATGCTTTAAACTAGGTCAAAGTAAGTCGAAACGCGCACGCAATTCTCTTTCGTAAAGCAAACTTAACGGTGATTTACCTGTTGTGCAGTGTGGGGCACTCCGATAATCATACAAAAACTGATTAATAGCGCATTTAACGTTTTGTCCCACTTGAAAAATTTTTGATACTTTTTTCTTGAACGTGTCTACAAAATTTTCCGCCACCCCATTCGTAGCTGGGTGATAAAGTGGTGAAAAACTTTGTTTTTTTCTGAGATTTTTTAAGTAATTTTTAAACTCTGCGCTCGCAAACTGACGCCCGTTGTCTGTTACCACGTGACTTGGTATTCTGTGCCTTGAAATCTGGGTTTCACAAACGTCTATAAGTTTCTCGAATTTAGTGTTTTTATGAAAATTAACTTCCTCTGGCCACTTTAAGAGCACATCTACCATCACTAAATACATATCACCGTGAATTGGACCTAAAAAATCTAAGTGAATGCGCACCCAAGCTTTGTTTGGCCATGGCAATGTGATCAAAGGTAAATGTATCAGCCGTTTATGATTTTCCGTGCAAATACTGCATGACTTTGCGAAGTCTTCTAAATTCTTATCGATTTCCGTCCACCACACTTACGATCTCGCCCAAGCTTTCATTTTCATAATACCTAGATGCGCTGTGTGGAATCCGTCTACTTCTGCTCGTACGTTTTTTGACATAACAACCCTGTACCTTCAAAACAAACAGTTATTATCCATGAGCAGTTCATGTTTCTTCGGGAAAAATTTTTTTTCCTCTTCAGACAAATTATTACTGTTGATTGGCCAATCAAGCAGGCAGAATTTTAAAATTTTTCTCAGCGTCTGATCTTTTTTTGTTTATTGCACGACTGTTTGCCATACTAAACGTGGCATACCTTCATGAACGTAATACGTCAGCGCAAAATCCAAATTGAATACACTCGTGCTATCTTTAATGGGCAGCCCTAATGGTGCATCACAATTTCCGTTCTGCTGATCTGATTGTCTCAATGTTATATTTAAAACCAGACAAAAAAACGCGCATCACTGCATTTTTGAAGCCATTTTCAAAGGTATGCCTCGTTTAGGGCCGAACATGCTCTCCAGTGGTTTATGATTGGTCCACAGTAGTATCTCTTACCCTTACACATAATCATAGAATTCAACAAAACCAAATACAATTGCGGCAGCCTCTTTATCAATAATTGCTCGGTTTCTTTTTTTTTTTTTTTTTTTGGACTATTTTTGATGCAAAAGAATTCGGCTATTCTGAACCGTCTTTATATTTATGAGATAATATTGTGGACAAACCATACTCTGATGCATCACATGCTAGCAAAACCTTATTTGGATCAAAATGTGCCAGCACTTTCAGTGAAATCAATTCTTATTTGATCCAGCAAAAGGCTTTTCGCATTTCTCGGTCCATTCAAAGCTGTCTTTACTCGTGTAGTAACATAGCAGTTTCAACTTATCTACTCTGTGTTCTAAGAATCTCACGTAAAAATTAATAAGACCCAGAAATGAAGAAAACTGTTTGCCGTTTGTTGGCCAAGGTGCTCCACACATTGCAATGACCTTTGATTATGGCTTGTGCAGACCTTCTTTGTCAATAACAAATCCTAATGTATCAATGAGATCCTTTAAAAGTTGCACTTATCCCTGTTTAACCTTAGCCCCTACTCTATTAATCAGTCAAACACCTTACGCAAAATTCTGTCCATGAATTTCGTTTGTACGACCTGTTACAAAAATGTTATTCAAATACGCTATTATGCGTGAAGTACCTAGTAAACACTCATCCATGTTTTTTTGAAACTCTCCTGGAGTGCTGTGGTACCCTCACACATTTTGGTATGCCTCTACAACCCTTTATGCGTAGTTATAGTAAGCAGATTGCGGGATGACTCTTTTACAAGAATTTTGATGTATGCATGTGGTAAATTTAATTGTGTATAAGGTAATTCTCCTTACAGAACCAAGAAAATATCTTCAATTTTTGGAAGCAGGTGCTTTGTAAACTCGAGATTTGGGTTTATCGTAAGTTTGAAATCACCGCAAATTCTGATTGAACCATTAGATTTTAGTATAGGTACTAACGGTATCACCCAATCACTTGAATCCGCTTTCTCGAGGTGTTCTAATTTCACTAATCTATTAATTCCCGTCTCTATTTTATCTTTAAGTACGAAAGGGACAGGCCTCAGATGCAATGCTATTAATTTTAATTTTTTTTAAATTAGAATTAGACTTGTTTTTGATTATAGTCACCTGGTGTATTTCCAAACAATTCGTTAAACTTGAAAAACAATTCCTCTGTTGCTTGTTCAAAATTTAGACAATAAGATGCGTTTATACCATTCTTCACAGTGCTGACCGAAAAGTCAATTTTTCAAAAGGCCAAAGCCCGAATTCAGCCAACAATTGCCTGCCAATTAAGGGTTGACCAGTGCCTTTCAAAACTAAACAGTACAATTCTTTTTTTAAACCATGAAATTTAATGCTTAGTTCATTCAATTGGCCTAGAGGTCTCATAATATTTTCCTCATAATTATGCAGTTTAGTGAGAGCTTTTTCTCGTTCCATGTACTTGAAATGATTATCATACGAATACTGTGAAGTGCGATCCCGTATCTATTGCTGTTTTCATTTACTGGCCATGAATTTCTACGTATACAACTTTTGGCTCAGCCCTAATCGTCCTATAACATGGCGCTTTACTCACACTAACCTCCATGCAGGTAAGTTAAATGGACAGAAGATCTTATACGAAGATTGAGCGACTGTTGAAGTTTGGTTGAGCAATAAATGTTTCCGCACTAAAGCGCTCTTTCAACTTGCTCACTAACTTGACATCTACTCGTTTACACTTATTCTTCATGGTCTTACCATACACGGCGTTGATTATAAGTTGAAAAAAGAGCTATTTAAATTTATTTTAACTCTGGTTCTACTTCTCCATGTTGAGATTTGCGTACGGTTTGAGCCATAAGCTTTCTCGAGAATCTACGACTCATATAGTACAATATAACAGTCATCTGGTATATTGAGCAAGTTAGATTTCATCACGTAATCAATTCATTGAAAATCTTCTCTGAGTACATGAGGTATTTGTCCTCTTAGAATCATAATATTTCCCTATGTATTTGTTGTTAGCTTTGGCGTAGTGGTTACAGCATTTACATCTCCTTTAATGCCTTTCTTTACGAATAGGATCATGTCTATGTGAGCAGCAGCTTTAATTTTACTTGGATGAGCTTCAACATGGCATTTCGTGTGAGACCCAAAGTGGTGTACTAATGTGCAAGATCTAACTAGTATGTTGTCATTCATGTTAAGCAAAAGTTTGAGAACTACCAACAGCAAATCGTTAATCTTTAAATACAGACGAGAGTACTTTCCCAGCGTTTAAATTCTAAACATTTTTTAAACATTCTGCGTATGCACATAGTCTGTATCAGTAATTTTACTATCGTTTAACTTACTATAGAAATCATCTGTAAATAGCATCACTCTTTTTCTTAGCTTCTCGACGGATCTACGATATGTGTAAGGGACTACACCTTTTCTTAGCAGGTGTTCGATCAACTTCTCACTGTAGAGATGCTGAAATTCACTGCTAGTAATCTCACACTTATTTGAATATGATACCAGTTTTCCAAGGAGGAGGGCATGAGTCGGAACGAATCGATAAATAAAAAATTAATTCCACAGCCCTTTGTATGCTTCGTAAATAAAATATACTTGTCCTTACTTTCAGCAATAAGGTTGACTCGTCCCTCAAAGTCTCCAGTAGTGGTCAGCTCTTTGATGATAAAGTGTAAGTCGTAACCTGTTAGGTTGTGAAAGATTAATGATATTAATCTTGAATTCTGGTAGTCAATGTTGCAACTATTATATGCAGCACCTCTAAATTTTTATTCATATGACAATGATCTCGTATTTTCTACTGACTTTTTTTTAATTAGTTACTACAAATATAACAAGATTTAGTCTGTCTAAACTTACTTTTTTCTTCATGAGTCAAATTAATCAGCCTTAGATTCTTATGTAACTGTTGCAAATATTCTGCATTAGCTTTTAGTTTTTCGAATAAACCAATATGCTGGAGTTACTGCGCTATCTTCTCTTTGGTTACTTTTGTAAACTGATTGGCTGTCATCAAAGCTGCATTCCATATTATACCCTATACTAAAGGCTTGATACTTCTAAAATGTACGTACATTATTCTCCATTAGCTTCAGTAATCACTTAAAGTCCGCATAAATTATATAAGGGACTTTTTCTGCTAAATTAAAATTTTTTAATTTAAGAATTGTGTTTCCTTCATTTAGTAACTTTGACCAATTATGTTATTGCAATCAAGTTTATGCGTTATGAGCTTATCTTCAGTGAAGAAAAACATGTGAACAAATATCACAAACCCAGCAATTTTTTTTTTCTCAGATGTTTGATCTACCACTAATCTTGACAGATTCTTTATCCATGCATAGTGATTTTTTAGTTCTGGAGCATTCTCATTGTCTTCTTCTTTATTATTTACAATAATGAAAAAATTTTTCAGATGACAATGGTTTTATGACTATTTTTTTCATGGAGGTAATGTGACACGGTGATACTGTACGCTTATCACCATATTCCTGCAACATATACACATTTATATAGACAGGATCTTGTTTCTCAAATTTTCCAATTTGTTTGAAAGAAACTCAGAACTCTATTTCATCGAAGTTAAGTTCATTTTTATATGCTTGATAATGACTTACTCACTGAGCATTTTTATACATGAGATGTAGTGTGGTCAGAACTGCCCACATAAAGCACTTATTATAGTGGTTTTGTACATTCGCATATGCTATTCTTATCAGTGTGTATTTTGGTAATTCAACGTATGAACTTGCCCTCATTGAATTGAATTCATTAATATTAACTGTCATACTAATTATCTACTGTAGTGTCCTGCCAGAGTCTTTCTCTTGAAATGCTTTTATCTGATGCACGATAGACTGTTTCAACTTCGAATCCAACCAATCGTCATAGTCTATGTTAGTTGACCTTAAGGCTTCATTATTTTAAGTGTTAAAATGCTTTTGATCAATGACTTTTACATCATTCTTTGGTATTATTTACTCTTTGGCAAGTTCAAAATTAATTTTTTAAGCATTATGCTGTTCTAAAGTACTTCTAACTATGTTTATAATGAGAGCTGTGTTAACGTTCAGCAAAATAAGCAATGTTAATGTGTCCACGATTGATTATTACACTAGTAGCTACACGATTCTTGGATGCTGATAATATATCTGTCCACTATACAGTGTTCTGCGTACAAAAGTCATTTACAGTGTTCTGCACACTAGGATAATCTGCTCTATTTTGTTGAGTATTACTACTTGGCTGCTGTAATTCTCCTCCGGTTGTCCTACGTAAGCTGCTTAACTTTTCTTGAATGCCAAACAAAGTATCCCAGATAGATTGACAGGATTGCATCTACCCTCTGGATAACAATGTTATGGCATGATTTCCGAATGCTTCAAGCAATTAATCGGTCAACTCCAACCATTTTCGTGGATCGTCATCATCTACTTCAGTAATCTGTATTAAGGCTCTTGGCAGAAAATCTGCGGTGTCTTTAAAGTACTAAACGTTAATGATGTCTATAAAATGAACTAATATAATGAAGATTATAAGAAAGACTAAAGATAATGGAAAATAATTTCAACATACATACCATATGGTAATAAATAAATAGGTAAGGGATTTTGTATATCATCTTAAAAGGAAAAAATTCCATTTTATATAGTGTACTATCGTCACAATTCAAAAGTACATACCGTAAAATACCTTCTACGTAAACGATGTCTGTCCGGTATAATATTCACCTCCTTGATGATACTCTCTAAATGATATCTTCCAGTCAGCTCAATGATACTTCCTAGATACGCTGCTTCCTTGTCTTCAGTTCAGTTGGAGTTGTTTGCATTAGAACTGCTCCACTGTAACTGCTCACTCACCTGCGACACTTTAACTAATTTTTCAAGCTACCCTTGCTTCCCCTATATTTAATAAATGAAAAATCCTATTGTCACCATGTGCCGACATCACCACAGCCCCTACAATCTACTGCTGCACAAGCATTTATATATCTCATTAGTATGCGACGGTATAGATATGAGCAGCAGTGATTAAAAAATTTCAGTCTATTCCGAAATGAAGCTTAAGTACGGATTATTCTTTCTCTGACCTAGTGCTTTTCACAAAGAAGACCAGAAATTATATCATCAATCTTCAAAGCTTGCGAAGGTCACTAAACAACTTTAATCTCAAGGAGATTGCTATCATTAACTAAAAGGAAAAAGATGCTTAACCTAGAGTCTACTATCTTCAACCACTACGTAAGTAAATAGATTTAAATACTGAAAAACGTTGTATAAATAATTGGTTGGAAAAAATAATAATGAAATCACGTGGAGTTTAAGTATAATCTTGTATTAATGTCATAATCGTTTGCTACAAGAGGCATTAAATGATGCAAGTTGGATATGTGTTGTCAGAAAAAAAAAATGCATGAAAAGAGTCGATAAAAGGTCAATTATGAACTTTAATGTAAAAAAAATAGCTTAAAAAATGTCTAACTGCTATTTTTTCAATAGCATGGTCAACATTTATGTTCATGGTTACCCTTCTATTAAAAGAATTCCGAAAGATGGTTCTATGATGTGTTCAAATCATCCTCTGTGTTAGGATGGTGCACACACTGTAACAAATATAAATGCGATAAAATATTTGATAATTTAATGTGAGAAGCAGAAGAATGGAGAAGAAGACAGAGGGTTCAATGAAGCTGATATTCATAGTTTCCCTTAAAATATGTACAGTAGACAGCAGTGCCGACGCCTGACAATCGGATCTCACAGTGCCCATATCTAGAGCTGCAGCGTACGTCTCTACAGTAGTAAGAACGGTAGGCCTGTTTTCTTCTATCCCGTCCCTACCGCGAAAGCACTGTGCCGAGCAGCAACTGCCAAACCTGCACCTGCAGGGTTAAGTTTATATTAATTAGGCCAGGTTAGATAGTCGGGCAGTACAATTCTTATTGTAGTTAACGCAGTGGATGGTTTTAAATAAATGCAATACTTATGTATGAAAACATGGGTGGCCTCCACCGATTTGTACTTAATTGCTAACTATCGGTCTCATCCCTTTAGTATTGTGGAAGAAGGCAATAAAATGCTGTGTCTTGCTGTTAACGGTAAGGTGAGCCGGGCGCGACGTGTTACAAAATATACTACCGTAATCCACAAAAAAAAGTACACATTAAACTTACATATATTTACGAACCTTGTATTTAGAGTATACATGTGATTTTTACATACATACGAGAACTTCGTACTTACCAGGGGACTCCGAGCTCTACATGCTGGTTTATAATTTTTTATTTGATTTTTTAGAAACAATGTCAAAATTTACTATTCTTAAAGAACTTAAGTAACTTTTATTTTATGTTTCTTTTAGAAATTTTTAGTTGCCATTTATATTCATAAAGTTTTTTCGAATTTTAAAGGTAAAAATGTTTTTCAACATACTTTTGTATAGACAAACAATAGGGTTTTCATTTTTAAATTCTTAACAATCTTGAAAAAACTAGTTGAAGAATCTTATTAACTATAATATAAGTTATCGAACAAATGTTATATTAAATTTATAAATGTGATAAATGCAAAGAAATTTTTTTTATTTGTTGGTTAGGTCTGTTATTTGTACTCTGTAAAATGTATTTCTGATATTTGATGCTGTTTCAAAGGTTTAACATTTAAAACCCATGTTTCATTCAAGAAAATAAGACCCTGGTAGTAGATAGGTTAGGTAAGTTCTAGATTCAACCCCCTAGGGTGGTAGGGAAATTAAGGAGCTTGTGCTGTTGTATGAGTGCTTTTGACCATAGTGGTGGGGAGAACGATATGGTGTGACATGAGAATTATAAGTATACAATTTGTTTTTTTTAATTTTTGATGGTAAGCCCCCCTAAAAAACGCACAAGTATTAATTGCAACATTTTTTTGCAAGAAATTTATTGATTTTTTTTTTTTTATTATCACTGATACTATCTACCACGATTTTACAACTGGAAAATAGTGACTGTGGACTTTCACTTTTAAGATTTCGGAGGGTGATACAATATGCGTTATTATTATGCGTTGATGCTTTTAGAGATAAAGTCTTGATAATCCTTTTTCTTTACAAACACGCTCTATGCAGTGCACAAAATAACTGTTTGTTTTCGAAATTTTTTTGAACATCCATTACACATATTGGTAAAGCAGTTTTTTTTTATTGTTATGCATTATGAATAAGGTATTAATTTTTGATAAGTCATGAACCTTGCGTTCTCATATCAAACTTATGAGTTCAGCTCTATCATTACCAGATATGTGAATTCCTTTGCGATTTTTAGTAAGTGTGATAAGGCAATATTTTACATTACTTATTGTGATATCACCAACTTCTAACATGCGTTAACAATTATGTTTTTTTACATCGTAAGGTAAATCTTTAAATGGGTGGAGTTACTTAATTAATCAATGACCCATGACGTTTGCATGTATTGATACCTTTGCAACTTTATTTAGTATAAAATGCCAGTCAGATTCGTAAAAACCTGGTATGTCTGTGACTAAGTTCATAATGGTGAGCCACTACACTCTTTTACAATATTTTTTCTCTGGACCAGATTATTGCTTACTAGAGATTAAATTGGTTGTAAATTTTCTTACTTTTTACAAAATGTATCGACATATCTCTTATATGTTTGAGAAAATTATTAAAAATACAGAAATAAAATTAACTGCGTTAGAATAATGTGTATGCAAACTTTTTTTATAACAGTTGTTTCCTTCTCCCACAATCTCTCTTTCTCTCTCTTTCTTTTGTCTCTCTGGGTGAGTAACTATACAGCTGTTTGTGCGTTGCCCCTGCATGCGATTTCTGTTTTCTGCTCTCTTATACCCTCAGACGTGTTTAGTCTAGGGTTGTTGCACGCGAACTCAGTGAAACTCTTCGTGGTAGTGTTATCTCTGAGGGAATTTGCAGTTGACCGACTCCTGTCCACAAATTGTCGGGCATAACCTGCAACTCTCAATGCTGTTTGCTGTCTCGTATGCTGTCGGCTGTCGGCTAGGCTACTGACTCAATTTAATGCAACATGGAAATGCACGCTTTGCTTGGTTTGTGTTGCCAGCTGGCATATGAGTTATGTCAGCCACCATCGACATTGATGCCCTTGAAGTGACTATAAGTGAGCACCGTGATACCCTTCTTACATGGGTGGGTAATGAAAGGGATTCTGAATGCAGAAGAGGTCTTCGTGCTGCGATAAATTGCTTTTGTTTTGCGCTCACTGAAATTGTGTTCGCCTACACTACACAAGCAGCCATCACCTTGACTCAAAGTAAATGCTTTAATGCCGTTGAATAAGGATGCCAGCAACTTAGTATATATGCTTGGTCTTTTGATAAATTTAAAGCAAAAGTTTTTGCTGATGTTGTAGGCCAAAGAACTGTTGGCAGTGTGTTGCTTAACCAAGGCAAACATTTTTCCATTAAAAAGTCTTCTCGTGTTGCTGTCGGCCCTATTGTGAATCGATCTAACGACTGAGCGTCTGCGTGAGAGACTAAACAGGCTTTAAAGTCAATCTCCGCTGCTGATCTTGGACTGCAGGTTGGGTGAGTGGCCTTGGCTGCTGAAAAGCCAGTAATCATTGAAGTTGACGGTCTCCAGAGTCTTTCTAACTGCCCTGAGTTGAAGGAAGTGGATTTTGAGGTGAAATCCTTAAGAAAACATCAGCCTTGCATTCTTATCAATGCCATTCTTGTAAAGTAAACCAAAAAGAAAATATATAAGTACTTTACTGCGCGAAATTTGAGCGATTACAATTCCAATAATGTAAGGATAATATGTCCGTACTTGGCACGTTACAAAAAGCATGGATCTTGTAGTGTCGAATTATCTGCTGCGTGTCGTATAAAGTTGTTTAGTAGAGATACCACAGACTTTGGCTGGGTGTAATTTAGTTTGAACGATCAAATTTCTGTGCTTCAGTGCAACAACTGCCACAAGTTGGGACATATCGCACCAGACTGTAAGAATACAGTGACATGTAAATATTGTGCTGGTCATCATACCTCTAAGGACTATATAACCAAGTTCACTGTATGCTGTGTCATTTGTAGGGACTTCAAAGCAGCTAATTTACCACACTGTGCTTTTTACAAGGCTGAGTGTCCAGTGCTCTGAGCTATTATGGAGCGCAAATCAAGATCTATCGACTATGGCACATGAAGTCACAGTCAAGAAGCCCCAAAGCCTTATTTTGCCCATGTCAATGTACAGTCACTCCATGCTCATTTCTATAACATTCGTTCAACCATAATTGAACGTAATGTTACTATATTTGGCATTAGTAAAATATTCCCTAAGCCTAATGTACCAAGTCAGCTGGTGTCCATACCTCGGTATAATTTGTTAAGACATGACCGTATTAGCATGAGTTGTGGTAGCGTGGCTTTGTATCTACATAATTCACTGAAGAACAGGATTATGGACGTCTCTGATACGCTGCAAGTGTACAACAAGCACTCTGAATACTTACTTGCAAAAATTAAAAACCGATGCTTGTGTCCTCTTGTGTGCTGTAATCTACAGTCCTCCTAAGGCTGATTTTTGGGCAGATGTTGAGTCTGCCTTCGTGAATTTCAACTGTGCGTATGGTCAACAATTGCTTATGGGTAATTTTAATATCGAATGAAACTCCTCTGCTACCAGCTCTAACATACTTAGACAATCTCTGATGTCTTTGGGCTTGGAGAGAGTTCGATTTGGCTTCACCCACCACAGTGCTAGCTGTGACTCAAAAATTGATCACATCTGCCTAAGCGAAGCCCATCTAGTAACTAACTGCGACCAGTTTTTGCTACCATGGGTCACCTATGGATATTATGTTATCCTGCTTAGCTTAAATGTACTGTCTCTTCCAATACTTGCTAAAATCAAACAATGTAGTGTATATCGTCACCTCCATGCTAAATGTATAACCAGAGATCTAAGTGATATCGACTGGAGGCATTTGAGGAATGTTTTCACGGTGGATGAACAGGTTAACATCTTGACAAGTGCACTAACTGCTGTGCTCGATAGTCGCGCACCTGTCTGCACAACTAAAATTAGACTTAATGAATCTGCTTCCTGACTCACGGCAAATATCAGGTGACTTGTTAGAGAATGCAACTTGGCTTCTCATGACTACATGTGTCACAAATGTGAGGAGTCACGTATTAGGTATAAGAGACTTCAAAATTACGTGAAAGTTGTAATTAGAAATGCAATGGAGGACTACTGTGGGGACTTGGAGCACCGTTAGATCCCTGGGCGTTGTTGAACACAAGGAGTTTTCTATACAACTTCCAGTCCCACCCACTGAACTTAATAAATTCTTTGTTGAGCCTAAAAATCCTGTGCCAACCACTCTGCTACTGCTGCCTAGGACTTTTTCTGACGATCACTTGAACTTAAGGCATGTTGAGCCCAGCTAAGTGGTAAAGGCCTTTAATTTTGCAATTTCGCAAACTCAAATGCAATCGGTTCTGATGGCTTGAACTTAAAGTTTCTTTAGATATGCGTGCCAGTTATCTTGCTGGTACTTACTCATTTCATCTGTACCTTGAAGCATGCCATTATTGTGCCAATTCCTGAAAAGAAAAATGCTATCAATGCACGTGATTTCAGGCAAATTAGCATATTGTGTGCTGTCACCACAAATTTTGAATTCATTGCTCTGAATTAAATATTGCAGTATATTGAAAGTAAGAGAATGTTAAATCAATTTCAATCAGGATTTAGGAAATGACATAGCTGTAACACTGCCTTTATTCATATCGTAGATGATAACAGGAGGGCCATGAATAACAAGAAAGTCTCTTTTTTGGTATCCATCGACCTAATCCGTGCTTTTAACCTGGTAAATGTGGATTTGCTCGTAAAAAATCTTGTAGCTATATTTTTTCTGATACAACAGCCACATAAAAGGGATCACACTTTACAAATAGGACACAAACTGTACGTTTACCTAATGGTGAGCCGTCATAGACCCTGTACAGAAGCTCTGGTGTCTCTCAGGATAGCCTCCTGGGTCCTATGCTATTCTCCTTGTTCGTAAGTGATCTTTCAGAAATTCTGAGGGATAGCAACTGCCATGTATACGCTGAGAATGTATGTTTCTACATTTGTGGCAGCCCTAGCGAAGCAAGGAATATCATTGCACGGGCAAATAGTATCCTCACTAGCATTTCTGATTGAGCTAAGTTTAAAGGCTGTATAGTGAATAAATTCAAGATTCAGGAAATTTAATTTGGTACCAGAGGACTTATTAATAGGCTGCAAATGTATGGCACGCTGCCCAGCATCTCATTCAGTGGCATTTATATCGACTACTGAGTATCTATACTGTATGGAACTTCTACTGAGATAGAAATCCAAATTTACAGGTGTAGAAGCGTAGCCCTGCGTTTTGTTGACAGGCTATATAAGTCCGACCACATCACTCCACTCTACAAAAAATATGACCTGATCTCTTTCTCTAGTCAAAGCTTTACATTATGCTGTGCATACAGCTCAAGGGTGTGTTAAAGGCTAACTCTCTATCGTATCTTGTTGAGCTTTTTGTGCGAGCTGACCTTGACGTCTTTAGGTACTCGTTCCCCGTTGTGGTGGCTATGGAGTAAAACCATCTACCTGCTCAGCTACACATACCACTAATCACTGGTAACAAGGCTCCTCAAAATCATCAAGGCACGAGATGAACTTCTTTTGTACTTCAAGTTGCATATGTCTCCTACTTAATATATAACAGGACAAGTAAGTCCCTATAAACAATGTAGGCTGTTCACTAGCTACGTACACTGATCCAAGGCTATTGTGGACATAACATATGGCCCCTAGCCTAATAATAAATAACTGTTAATTTTACTCTTTGTCTTAACAAGTTCTTTCAAAAATATCATAAAAATGGTCGTACTATGAGTAAAAGAGATATAAGAAGCAAGTGATTTACCTTTCAAGACTATAACCATCGTCGTTTCTGCTGCTACAGCGTTAAAACTAAATAAATTATGGAAAGCTAAAAGATTTCACTTTCATGTTGGGGAAAAAGGATATGTATCGAGAAAATTTTTTAATTATGATTACAATATATTTTGTCTCTATCTTTCACAAGTACATACCAATAGATGCACACCAGTTATTTTGACAATAGTCATCCTGTACTGCTATCTCATAAATATGTCATTATATTTGTATTTATTATGAACAAAATAACAGCAATTGTAATGTTTTCAAATTTTTAAATATTGTTGTTATACTCTCCAGAGCCTAAATAATTTATCATACTTAAAAAAGCCTATAAATTTCACGTTGAAGATGATACATAAAAGTGTGTTCATGATGTATATTTTTTATACAATCATCTGAAGGTGTATATCTGCTTTTTATTTTCGTAATTCCATCAAGGTATAAGATAATAAGTGCCACAAAAAGCCTTACAACATCTAGTAAAAGTTGAAAAACTTATCGTGACACTCATTACTTAATATCTTGATTGGGAGAATCTACAAACTTTTTCAAAATATGAACATTTTGATAAAGAGCATGATTTTTAAATAAAATGTGCAAGAGCTCTATAACAAACAAATTAAGGTATTGAATTAGTTTAATCAAGTAATTTTCATACATATAAAAACAAATTTTTATAGAATGCAGTTTCCAGTAACCTTAGTCTACGTCTAAGTTTAACTAGGTCAATCCATCAGTTGTAATATATTATTTTTATAAATTAATAAATTATATGATCATCACGCTACTCCTTATTCAAACGTCAAACATTATACAAATAAATTCTTATAGTATGATGTGTGTTGATTATATGCAATAGTTTCGATGTTCTAGTACTTAATAAAATATGTGCATCTAATTATTATATAATAGATTATTATACGATTCAGTGTTTAACTCATTATCAAGTTTTTTGTCAAGCTTTTAATGGGTTTTTAAGGCCTCCATACGACGTTTCACTTATTAAAATACCCCTACACTCTTACATATTCGAAGGACATTTTAATAAAATTAAGGTTAAATATACTTTTATACGTTTCACGATATGCTTTAACTTCTTTATCTGTTTTGAGTTTTACAAGCGTATGTAAAAGGGAGTGCTATGCTAATTTTTTTTAAGAGGATTAATGGGGTAGATAATACTTGTACGTTGGCACACCTTAACAGTATCAATTGAAATCTCAAGATCTGTCAGCACAGACTTTTATAATTGCGCGTACGGTATCCATAACATAAATAATTTACTTATTTACCATCGAATATATTTTTTACTTCATTACGCGTTACCACTTCATGTATGTATAACTTTCTAATCATCGTTTTTTTAATTTTTATCGTGTTATCTGATTCTACATTATTTTCATTCCATCGTGTGACTATAGTTACAATAGAATCAAAAGTTGTTCTGCATGAATTTTTGTAATTTAATTAAATACCCTCAACTTTTCATATATCATTGAACCACCTAGTAGCTGTACGTACGCTATATGCATGAAATTTAGGACTTCCTGAAATAAAGGTCTCTATAAATGATCCTTTATCATACACCTTTAATTCATCTGTTAACTGTCCTAATAACGAGCCAGTAGATAGTTTATATTTACTGATATTTTTATTATTTTTTGAGAATGCTGATAAGTCTGTATCATTATACAAAACTCTTCTATCGAGTTTTTCCAAGTCTGATCATATTTTTAAACGTGCTTGAGCTGTCGTGTATGCATTTACAGCAACGTTTGTACATGTTGAAGAAAGCGACACTTTCTCTTCATATTGCCACGTTATATACATAACACTATTATACTCTGGTAGACAATTTTCTATATACTTTTCACTATCACACATGCCTTCAGTAACTCTTTCTAATCTTCAACTATACTAGTTTGAGGTAAATTTCTCCTTTGACCGAATTTTCCGATTTTTTTTAAGTTATTAATATCTAACTTAATAACTTCTTTATGTTAATAATTATGTATGTATTCTAATTTATCTTCTTCCGTCTTGACCATACTGGGCCACCTACTTGCTTTATTTTTAAAAAAGTGTTCATGCGTTCTGTCGATAAGCCACCATTGTAATGAATAGGATCGTATTTAGCAACTTTATGTTACCAAATATTATTTATTTTCCATAACTTATACCCTTGTTCTAGAGCTTTCTTTATTTTGATGGATACCCATGTACCTGATAAAGCCCTACCTAAGACTAAACCATACATACAAAATTCCTTAGAAGATGTTACTACATACATGCGGCAAAATCCAAAAAGTAAACGACTATTTATTTTTGTTGGAAGTATAGGGAAGAATAAGTTACACGGTGAAAGAACTGTACATTTTACTAAACTTTTGACTTTTTTTCTTCAATTTTTAAGTTTTTTCCCTCATAATTCTAAAGTCATTACCGGTATAAATTTTTGTATGTCTAAGTGCTAATGTACCTGTCTAACAAAAAAAAAGGGTATAGTGAGCAAACGTCTTAATATTTCATCCTTTTATTATATTTAACCGTATAATGTGCAATAATATTTTCCGTACGACTGCCGTAAAAAGCATCTCGAAGGTTCAAAGTCAAGTTTTACGCGATTAAGTGATTTCTTACATAGTCTGAATACATGTTATAATTCTTTTAAATTTGTCAAAATCGTGCTCCTATATCTCAATCACTTCATAGCCATACTCTTTTATCTTAAAATTTTATTTTATAGTCTTTTTGTATCGCTTCCTGAAAGTCTCATTATTATTCAATTTTTGATATCGATCGTTAGAAAAATATAAATATATATGTGAATATAACCATGAAAATAATACCCGTGAAACTTAACATGGTTCCTTTAAAATTTTGTTTTCTACTAAAGGTTTTAAATAACTATCAACGAGAGGACCTTCTAATGAGCGATATTCTCGCGATCTACCAGCATGGATGATCTCTACATTCCATAGTTTTTTTCCCACTAAATCCAATGGATGCATTTCTTAGAAAATCCACCTGCGTTTATATACCAGTTGCAGAAATAATCCCCATTGAATTTTTTTTTTAAAGTTTTTTCAGTATAGTACGGAACATGCACTTGCTATTGTCATATTTTCTCCAACCAGGACCTATCAGCCAGAAAGCGTAAGAAAAAAAGCGTGCACTTGTAGGGAGGGGAAAGACAGAGCAGTGGTAGTGACACACACAGAGAGAAAGAGAGAAAGGAGAACAAATCCAGCCAGCACAGGGACCCAGCAGCCAGAAAGTGTCAGAAAAAAGCGTGCACTCCTATTTTTGCTGGCTAAAAAAAAAAAAAAAAAACGAAGTTGAAGAGAATTCGATTATGAATTGAATATAACAAGAATTTTTGCAAACAGATGTTATTTAAATAAATGGAAGTACTTTTTTGAATGACATGCATACACATGACTCTTGCACTCATCTAAGCTCAGGCACCACAATCACATAATCCGTAGAAAATTTGTGGCAGATTTTAATATTTTGGGTAATAAAATAAATAAAGAGAGCAAGCGTGTTCGTGTATGCCAAGTGTAGTGTTAAGCATATTACTATTGCCCTGTAGTATAAGAGAAATACAGCTTGAGATCCCATTTCGAAAACTCATAAATACTCTAGGAAAAAGAATATTAAATGCAAAATTAACTAAGACTTTTAAATATCCGTCTCTAATAGTGGGATACCGGACTAAAGTAGCCGAAGACGATGCTGATGAGCTAATTATTTCGACAGTAATTGACATTAGTTCAACAAACAACAACGTTATAGTAGTTGGTGAATATATTGATTTGTTGGTCATTTTTACTCAACTGGCTCATGAAAAAAAAATTATCTTTTTTTTTTAAACCTAGTAGGCAGTCTACAGCAACATCTGTTTATTTATCAAATAGTTTCAAACATCCAGAATTAGTCAACTTAGTCGCTATCTTGCATGCCTTTATGAGAACAGACACGACCTCTTGTTTTTTTAAAAATAGGAAAAAACAAACTAATTGCAGTACTTAAAAACAATGAAGATTTGCAAAATGCCACTAGAGTGTTTTATGATCCTATGGCCAGTTCATTGATGGTTCCTACAAATGGTAATTAAAAAATTTCAAAGCTCTACTGTACTAAAAATAAAAAGGGGGAGCTAAATGAGCTACGATTCATACACTTTAAGAAATTTGCGAACAAATCTGCGTCTGTATTAAAATCGCTGCCACTTACAATGGGTGCTGGTGAACAGCACAGTTATAGAGCGTATCTCCAACTGCAGCAATGGCTAGGCAACAAAAAATCGGCTCTGTAGTGGGGCTGGAAGAAAACACTTAATGGTTTGATGCGAATTTATTCAAGCTCTGAACGGATTCTTCAAAGCCCTGTGTAAGTTTGTGTGTATATATGCTGGACTTTTCTTGAGGCTCGAGAAGCTTCAAAAGCCTCGAATGGAAAAACCCAGGGCAAATTCGGACTGCTGCCGAATTAAGGAAAGTGGAAATTTGTTGTCTAATTTTCTGGAATAAATTCGAGCTTTTGCGAGGGGTAGTGAAAGGATTTACAAAAATGGTTTTACTTTAAACAACCAAAAAATGTATTTACCAAAGAGAAAGAGATTAACAATGATTTCTGAGATAATGGAAAATCGCGACGCTATCAAAGAATATTAAAAAATTCAGACTAGATCAGCTTTACAAAGCGAGCTGTCTACGCTTTAAATTTGTCAGCCGATACGATGAATAGCGAGTCGATCGTGCAGATAAAATTGACAACGCTTCAACAAAATCACTGCCTTGACACGACGATTAGCTAGCCGTTCGTGCAGTTCTTATCTATTTGAATGCTGCCTCTATTGCGTAGGCCTTTAAAAGATAAAAGATACTGAAATTTACAAATCCAGCGTGGAGTAGTAAATCTCTGCGGTGTTGCCCCTGCTTGGGCACATCTTTAGCCCGAAAAACGACTTTGCTGCGTTATACTGCTTGCTCGAGTATAATGGCTGTTGCGTAGGTACGTCTACTTCGCTCGAAGTCTGGATGGGGAGAGTACCGCAAGCGTGCTGCCCGAGCCAGACCTACTCGTGGCAAGCATCATCAAATGTTTAATACAATACGCAGGAAGGGGGAGCAGACACACTCGCACAACTGTATTAAATACGCACCCCTTGCGGCAGTGTGACACCCCCCCTCTCGCACAGCAAAATCCGTGAGTTAAATTAAAGGAAAACTCGCAGAAAACAGCGCAAAGACACTCGCCAGCGATACTTAAATTTATAAATGAACACCCTGATTGATCAAAGACTTATTTTGTATGCCCTACGTAACATTTTATAAAAATTTTTTTTACAGTTCACTAAATGTTTTTGTGCTCCACATTATAACAATAATGTACGGTATTGTATTAAACAAAAATTGGAATTTTTTCCATGATTGTAATAGTTAGATCAGTTTCAAGCGAGAAAAACAATATCTGTGTTCTTTGAAAACTAGTAACTAATAAATAAATATTTTTCACTAATTTTTTTAAAGTTATAATTGTGGTGAATGTCATGATTTTTACGAGCTACACCTAATTAAAACAAAAATGTCGCTCTACGACCTATGGTTCCTGAGATTATGCTATTTTACACGGCTGGTTTGTTTTTTAAGCAGACTGAAAGATATCTGCGCACTTCTGTAGAACGGTAGTGACGTTATCACTTGGAAATCCTTCATTATGAATGGGAAAATTATTACCATTTCTAATGCCGTTATGCAATAGTGGCCAGCAACTTTTGTATGAAATTTATTTGTTTGAAAGATAAGCAATCAATGTGTACACTGTAAAAATATTTTTTTTAAATATTTATTTTCCAAAGAGATACAATCAAACTAAAAAAAAAATTATCTGAGCTGCTGAGTAAGTTAGAGCTCCTTTTTTTTAATTTTTAGAAAACAGCACCTACAATATGCATCTACTGCCAACGCTGTACGACTGAGAATATTACAGTTATTCTATTTATTTATAACGTTGAAACTTACCCGTTTTTCGAATACGGTTTAGAATAATATAATTACCGGAAATTCATAAAATATGAATCATAGATAATGGAACTGTTTAAGAAGAGAATGCAACCAAAACCATTAGTGTAACATGTAAAAACAAAAAATGACAGCGACTTTTTGACAGCATTTTTGTCATAAACAAATGACTGTTCACAATAACTATTAATTATATTGATTGGTAACTTTAAGCATTGATTAATGCCATCAAGAGACACATGTTTTATTTTTTTTGGAAGTATTTTATTAAAGGGGTTGTTTGTTATTAACAATCGAAAAATATGCTAGTTTTAATGGTTTTTTTCAACTTTGAGGACGAACGAAATGACCTATTGCAATCAATTTTTTTTCATTTTGTAGATCTTTTAAAGAGCTACATTTACATGTGGACCGAGCTCTTACACTACTGTCGTAGTGTGTTAGTGTGCGTAGTCTCCTCGTATACTATGTATACATGCTTGTAAGTATGTTAGTGTAACACAATTACAGAATTACGTGTGCATCAATAAAAGTGTGCTTGCATGATGAGAGTGCGTGTGTGTGTACTTTGTACTTTACAAGTGTGTACATGTTTGCCTGCACGGATGTGTATAGAATATAGGAGCTTATATTAATACTATATACACTAGTTAGTATTATTATTTTAACAAAGTGCATGAACAAATAACTTTTGCATGTATGACAGATCGATGGAAAAAGCCAGTATTGATTAATTGTGTACTAACAATATGGTATAACCTTCAAAAAATACAAAATGAGCCGTATCTTTAAAAGGAAATAAGATAGAGCAAAAATACCGAGTTTTCTAGGTTTCGTAAAGGGACAAAGAAAAACATCGTGGCAGATGAAAAGAGAGGTGTATAGTTATGTGAAGACATAACCTAAAATCTTAGTATTTTCAATATTTTTTTACAAAATCAAGGTGAAAAATTTGTGAAAAAACTGTACCATATTTGCAGCAGTATCACAAATATATGGGATACATTTCTCGTTTTTTGAACAACAATAACCTTCAAAATTATTTTTAAAAGTTCCTGACACTTTTATACATTAAAAATGTACAGCAAAGACAAATATACTGCGGTACCCCGTGAAAAAAATACATATTGAACTAACATGTATTTACAAAACTTGTATTTTACAGTATACATGCGATTTCTACATACATGTGAGAACTTCGTTCTTAACGGGGGACTCTAAGTTCCACACTCCATGTTTATCCAAAAATTTTCTGACCATGAAATTTTGGCCCGCAATCTGCACATGGTATTTATTTAAAGTTATTTATGTTACTACAATTGGGATCTTCCCTGTAGGCAGAACAGACAGACACACAATCATGACTTCGTACATAATTATATGATTCGTTATATGTAATGCAAAAATCACTCGACTTTGCAGCTAACATATTTTCAATGAGATTGTAGTGACTTATATTGTCATAATACAAAATATTTGTTGATGAAGAACAACTACCTGCCACATCGATATTACGATCATAAATAAAAGAAGATTCATCCTCAAAAGTATGGTTATCCAATACCCGAATACGTACATTATATTGTTCGAAACATCGTTAAAATTTAGAAAACTACATATCTTTACCCTTTTTTATTATTTCTTTTAACGTCACACTCTTGCATTCGTTTTACAGCTTCTCATTTTTGTTCATTCTGGGCTTTTTTTCCATGGTTGGGACCAATCAAAACTTCACCACATACAAGTACCCTAGTTAAATATAAATAATCTCTTTAACTTTAAACTTAAACTCCTTTTTTAATAAAATGATTTAATACATCTTCCAGCGCACCCCACCCTTAAGGAAGCTTGAGATATGTCACCTCAACTTCTAAACTTTTTGCAATGTCGATGATTTGTTTCCTCTGTTCAATTTTTTTGCATAGATCCCATATATATCAAAAATTTTAATTAGAAACCCGTCAATGCTTTAGTTAACATTTCCAAATGTAAGTCCATCCCTACAAAATAATTACTCGTTAAGTAACTTTTTAAATAACTGCTATAAGTTTCCAAAACGCGTTTAAGCCATTCCAAAGTATTTGCTGTATCTGTGGAATCGGTAATTTTAAATTGTATAGCTTGACAAGTTGTTTTAAATGATTATATAAATTTTCTTATTACTTTCTTAAATAATATATATTTTGTACCTTTTGATGTGTCCGGTTCATCGTCAGTCTGCACGGTGAAACTTGCAACGCCTCTTCCATTTTGATGTTCATGATGACACGGAGGATGCTCGTGAGGTTGTTTGATAGGAGTACTCTCATTTCTATCCACTATATCTGTAAAACGAAAAATAATTTTAATTAGAATGCAATAAAAAGCTTTTGAGAAATATATGGTTATAAAATTTTTTATTAACCTGTGTTGGTCTTGGGCGTCATGATTACTCCAGACAGACCAGGTGTCAGATACCTCCTTCAGCGGGTGTTCAGGCTGGTATTCTATGCAATATTTCAAAATTTTATGATTTGAAAGTTAAAACTAATAATAGAAAAAAGACATGTCTGTAAGTATTCCAATTTACCTGGAGATATTTTTTTCTTCTTGTGAAAAAGTTTCACCCTAATGGCGCAGGCATGCAATGGCCCATAGAATATTCCTGCTTTCTTTTGAGTGTATCGTCAACGTTTGGAAAACTCTCAGAACCGTTGAAACGTAGTTTGGCAACTGAAAAAATATTCTGTTTAATTTTATTCCCCATCATGCAATATTTTGTAGTAAAAAAATTTTTATAAAACTGTAATACATCACTTACTAATTATATCATACGCCACGTATATTTTCTTCAACATCCTGTTGTTCCTAGCGTTAGGCAGTAGACACTCTACCACTGCTTAAATGGCTACAGGACTATGAATTAGATTTAGAGGGTACAATATTACCCTATGCACCACCACCAGGTAAACGATAAAGAGCTTCTGCAATACTCCTATTAGTTCGTTAATAGAGTATGCAGGTAGCACGTCCTGCAACTTCTTTTCAGAGTACACTTAACGTACATCTTTTAACACTATGATCGCGTGTCGCGCACAAGAACGTACGACCTCAAACAAAACAGTAATCATAGATGCTTGCACTTTTACTTTTCTGATACACGCGTAGAAAACGAAGAAAAACGGTGTAGCTACCAAAAACTAATGCAACGCAGCAGTAAAAGCACTGTGTTACAAAACTTAAAAAAATTAAAGTAGAACGAAAAAAATACACGAACTAAGGAAAAATGATATAGCTAGAAAATAACAATGCAACGCAACAGTAAAAACATACTGTTACAGAATCAATACAAATTTAAGAATATGCAAAAAATATAATGTACGAACTTTCAAGTAAATTGGGAATGAAAAATACTCCAAACGAGATGTAACACGTAAGCTTGTTGCAGAGTATTAGCAAAAAAATCTGATTTATCTGAGAGTGTCGAATAAAAACTGATTTTTTTTACGGTTTTCTTTATTTTTTCTTACTTACTTCTATACTTCTCCTTTTTGGTCAAAATTTTGGCCAATGTATGATTAACGTAATAGGTATACACAGTCAGATGAGTCCACTCTAGTCATAGTCCGGAAAGTTCCAGAGTTGTAGTATGGTAGTAAAATATTACACTTAAGGGACAATCGCTCACTTACGCCGTGATTGCTTACTTTTCTTTATATTGCACTCCCGTGGTCGTTATTGACTTTTCTCTACAACTATTTGCAGATATTTTTCGGATGACTAAGCAAGAGATATATTTTAGGATTCAGCATGTTTAACGAGTTTTTTTCGCAGCATTTTATATAACTAAATAAAGGGCATACTATCTCTCCTTATTAAATACATATTGCTGAAAAATTGGAGTGGAAGATGGCATCGGATATGAAAATTTTGAGAGGGAATAAGTGCAACAGCTAAACAAATTTTTCAAACGCGATGATTTAACTTTTGTATGGACCCGTCAGATTTTTAGTTTAAATTAACTGTGTATAACGAATCTGTAAAAATGGTTCGTGTTGAATCAAGAAAAATGCATTTTTTATTGCACGATAGCAGTCAACATCTAGCAGATTTTATTAATCTTACGTAAAATCAAAAAGATAATAAAAGCAGTATAAAATCTACTGCAAAAGTATAAATGCATTTATATCTACTCAATAAAATGGCTACGAAAAAAATTGTCGTAAGGCTTCATTATAGTATAAATCGTTAGTGTTTCGAGCCCTTATTGCAGCTTTCCAAATGTCAGTTTACATGAGATGTAATTAAAAATGCACATGTATAGAGCGAGCTTGAGGATCATTTTGTTTCTATGTATGATTACTTTAACGATCCAAACATTAGTCAAATGAAACGCATACAAGTGGATAATATTGAGTTGACATTCACATTATTTTACCAAAAGAAATCAATAATTTTTTATAAAAATAAAATGAGCGACGGACAAGATGAAAATAAGAAAAAAAAAAAAATGTACGGTTCAACCATTGTCATGCAACACAGTATCTTCTTAAGACTCACTCAAGCTATCATATGTGTGGATAAAAGACTATGCCATATCGAGTGTGCAGCAACGCTAGTTAATAAGGCAAGGAATTTATAGTGAACGAGTAAACTGTTTTATTAGAAAGTATAACTCTTGTAAATACTAGTGTATAAAATTTGGAATAGCTGATTAAAGAACATTACTCAACTCTATAGAAAAATGTTGCGAAACCAAAATAAAGGAAATCTTTCTTCTGCAATTAATAATTTTTTTTTTAGAGCAAAATCTTACCATAGTATTTTTAAAGTTAACTACATACCGTTTAGAAATACTTTTAAATAACATACTTTTAAAATTAAATAGAATGAAAAATTTTTGAGGATTTTAAAACATGCAGAAGATAGGATTTGTAAGAAAAAGTGTAATATTTTCATAAATAATAAAATTAAGTCCGAAGAAGTGTTTTTGTTCAATTTTTGTGATATTATGTGTAATCCCGACCAACAGTGTAACAACCTCGCTAGGTTCTACAAACTGTGTCTTAGCCATAGGCAGTGAAAGGAAATAATGTATGCAGAGTACCACTTTTGTAATATTTTCGAGAATACAGAACAATTTACGCCAAGACATAAAGGTATTCAAGCTTTTGCTAACTACTGTTACGGAAACAGTTTTCATACATAATAAATGATGTTAATGACTCCAATAACAGCAAGTAGGACGAAATGCAATAAATACTGACACCAATGGCTGTTGCTTTTAAAAACTGTAATTTATTCCCCTGACGAGGTTTCTCTCCTCTTTGGTAAGGAGCCTTTTCAAGTCCTTAGTATAAGTAATAAACAAGAGGTATCACTAATATAGTCATCACATCTGAGTAAACGAATATAGTAAACATGTAAGGAATATGTATAAAATATTTATAAAATAACAATATAGAAAACTTACAAATACATTTTTCTGTTTGAAAAATCAAACACGTCTATACCCAACGAGGGCACTACGTCAGATGATTAACAATACATGAAGTTTGATAATACAGAGTATATAGGACGGAACAAGATATAGTCAAACATTACAGAGTCTATGGGATGAAACAAAACACGCGAAAATATGATTTACAAAGAGCTACATAGTTTGTTTAAGGAACGAAGCTATTATTTCATTTGAGTAGTAAATGGATGTATCTTTTAAAAACTTTATTTAAATCATCACAGTCTAAAATTCTATTAATATTGTCTGTCTTTTCAATAAAAACCATTTTAGACAGTAATCTTTTATAATAGTTTTGTTCCTTATCGACAATTTTAATTTCATTTTCATTAAAATTGAAAGATTGTCCTGTGTCAAGCTGGTTCTGGTATAAAGCTGAATTCTCACGTTTGTGTTTTACATCACTTGCATGCTCATTTATTGTAATGCCAAGTCTCCTAAGAGTCTGGCCAATATAACAGTAGATATAGTCAGAGCAATCTATTTTATAAACAACATTCGGAATATCAAGTTTTTTTATTGGATCCTTGCCGAACATATAATTGATTTTTCAAACAGAAAAACGTATTTGTAAGTTTTCTATATTGTTACTTTATAAATATTTTATACATATTCCTTACGTGTTTACTATATTCGTTTACTAAGATGTGATGACTATATTAGTGATACCTCTTGTAATTACTTGCATTGTATATTTATTACTTATACTTAGGACTTAAAAAGGCTCCTTCCCAAAGAGGAGAGAAACTTCGTCAGGGGAATAAATTACAGTTTTTATACATGTTTATATTACTAACCAGTGTTGCGCATACAGTAGGGATGTCTACTTTGAAGTTTTGGAGCCACCACTTTCATGCCTATAACGGAAATATACTGGAAGTGAATTATGAAACAAAGGGGTTCAAAGAAAAGTGTGGTGAGCCTTAAGAGTATTTCACCGCAGATGGGGAACTTCTTATGTTTTCACAAAAATGTGTTTGAAGTGTGACTTTTCATTAGTAAAATGAGTAAGCTAAGCAGTAGGTGTAGAATAGCACATTTTTAAATTTATGTGTACAAATGTAATTTTTTTCCATTTTATGTATGCAAAAACTATTCTTAGGTATTTTTTTGTTCATTTTTAGAATTTATATGCACCAGTATGTAAGCTTATAGTGTGTGTGTTTTTTGTACAATAAATGTATTGAACATATTTTGAATCGTTTTTATACTAAAAACCTCGCTCATTATCTACTATTGTTACTTTCATTATAATTAAAAAAAAAAAAAAAAAAAATTGGTAATTACATATAAATTACGCGGGATACCTAGCACTTTGTTCAGCTTACCACTTATTGCGTTATTAGCTCACCAGGTTTTGTGACGTCTACGAAAAAATGATTGTTACCGGCCAAGCAATGTCAATAATTACATTTAAATTACGCACAAAACCTGGCACTATTATTTCCAAATTGTTGAGGTTAGTGGGTTATTAGTTATTAGTTTAAATAACTCACCTCTCCGATCACATGACGTCTGCAAAGATGACTTTTTCATGAAACTTTTTTTTCCCATTAAAAATAGGGGATCATTTAACAATAGATGAAAAAAGTATGTAAGAAACCATGTTAAAAAAATAGGCAGTTAAATTTGTCTATTTTGAAAAAAAATTATTAACTTTAACTAACTGCAGATACTGTGGCGATTAATTTTTAATTAAAAATAACAGATTGCACACTCCTACGCATAGAAAAACTTTATAATATTTATTCTCCTTTATTTTTACTATACATTTTAAGCATAACGGTTTACTGAAAAACTGCTGACTGTGTGGAAGCAGTACAACAGGGTTTTGTGGAAAAAATAATTTATCATTAACCAAACTTTATGAACTAATGGTACATGAATATTTACCCGAAAAGTAACTTGCAAACTATGGTATAAAAAGTGTTAATTAAATATACTATGAGGTAGTGAATCAATAACAACACTTGTTAACACTTAAATTGATGTATTTAACAAAAAAAAATAAAGATCCATTAAGACTAGAAGTTCTTCTCTCATAATACCAAGAGACTCGACGAGAACGTGCACGCGTGCCAACGGCCATACTCTATCTGTCTTCCCTGTATTACAAAGTACATATACGTATTGTCTTGCACTCGTAGTGTATCAGCCGCATAATATACGTAACTAGTTGTATATTTGATATAGATTCACTCATATTCTATCACGCTTGCTTAAATTTGTATTATTATTATTAATTCTGGTATCTTAAACTACTTTACATTCACTATATTTTTAAATCTTTCGAACTTATTTCTGCCTGAAGCTTTGCTAAAAATACTTGCTATATTTTCTTCTAAATGAACTATTAGAATATTAATTTTGTGTTTCTTATAACTTTCATTTACGTATTAATGATAAGTTTCAATGTATTTCGACTTTTTAATAAAATTTTTAAACCTAGCTATATTTATTGCACCAATATAATATTAAAAAATTTTTATTAGATTGCAAACTTCACATTTAAATCAGTAGTACCATAAGGTCCGGTAAATCGGTACGTATAATTTCTAAAATATCTTTGGACCCTCGTCTGCCATTATTGAATGGTAAATTATGCATATTATTTTCAAAACAAATCGCACATTTGAAATAATCAGTTTCAAATTCCCTAGGTAAACCATCAAGCATCCGCTTTTCGCACATTGTTTTTAAGTAATAAAAATTTACCTAGTGTTCTATGCAGTTTTTTCTTTTCTGATAACTCATTCTTTGTCGGTGAGTTTAACTCGCTATGTATAATTTTACTTGTCATTTGCTAAATATCATTATTTTTAATACCCAACGCAATTAAATCTCTATTTTAATCAAAAATCTTTGACATATTTTCTACTGATACAATCTCATTATTTTTTGTCACTTTACCATAACTTATTAAATTTCAGTCCATATTTTTGACAAAGAAAACATTTTCCATCATATTGATTTTACTTCGACCATAAACATTAAGCTTGTGCCTAATAATACCAACTTTTATTGCTTTTAAAGAATGACTTTTACCTACTTTTATATTTAGAGGCTCTTGTAAAACTTTTTACATCACTGTCTTCGTTTTTGATGTCCTTGATTATTTTGTTGCTAACCGCCTCTTTAACGATGTCGACTAGAGCCTATACACTGAAAAAACTATGGCTGCTAGAAGCTACCCCATTCAAGTGGAGCCATCTAACGCTCAAGCGGTGGTGCACTAACTGCACTGCATGAAACGGATTGCGTACACCACAGTGCAAGCACCCGATAATCTGACTACCCGTGGCAGAAAATGAGCCCCACAAGTAATCAGGTATTTTGACTATAGAGTGTCGCTTGCATCGGGGTCCACATGTGGTGTAAAAATCTATACATATATACCTATATAACGGTCATAATGATGCAGGCGCAGCAGCTAATTATACAGACACGGTAGTGCATTCTATAGAAATTGTATGTGAATTTTTTAATGCAAGGAGCTGCCAGATTTTTTCAATAAAAGTGTTTTAAATTGTTCTTCTATTAATGTAATTTGAGTAAATGCCACGTATATTTTTCAATTTCTTATCAAAGCTTTTTCTACCTACTAAGAGAAAGATTAGAAGCGAATGTCTTTATTAATTTAATGCAACAACCCTAACAGCATCTAACGTTCAAAAAACGTTGTTCAATCTTTCGTGAAATGTTATAAACGTTGGATGCTGTACGTAGAAATCACTCTTCGGCACGTAACAATGGCTGGTTTCAGTTTTAAATCAACAAAAACAATGTTTGTTTTAATATTTTACACTATCGATTAAATTAAGAGTGAAATGAAATAAATAAGTTCATGCAAAACTGTTTCAAAGTTAAATTTATGTGTGTAACTTTACATTATATTTTTTGAGGTGTATATAGATATATAGAAGCTTGGAGGTGCTCATACGTCTTTGTTCTATTCTTTCGAGCGTACGATGCTATAAACAGCGATACTTTATATATACCTAGTCGGTGCGACTGATCACTTATGGGGCTGATTTTCCGCAACAGGTGGTCAGATTGTCGAGTTTTTGTACTGTGGTGGGAGTATACTACTATACGAGATGATTCTGCGCACCATTGTGGTTGCAACTATCGACACTCAATCTGTGAATGGCGCAGCTACTTACATACGGTGTTGCTTGCGAGTTATATACTAAGGATATTTGCAGACGACATTCTTGTAAGCGTTATTACCTCTCATTTATGGTAGCGTTCAGCAGCCATAGTCTTTTCAGTGTTCCAGCTCCACGACCTTGGCCTCGGCCACCATGATGTTGCCACTGTTGTTGTTGTTAGCACTTACCTCGTTAACGCTGCGCACAACCTTGCTCAAATGAATTATCGCTTTGTCTCGTTATCGTACATTGGATTTGAAGTGTCATTATATTTTACACTAGAAACATTCTCCATCTTTGTTTCTCTCCGTTATGAATGCACTTAAGCTGTTTTTGCTTTTATCCTCCTTTTCTTTTAATTCGAATATTTTTATTTTACTTTTCACGTATTATATAACGCCAATATATCTTAATAAACTTGAAAGCATTTTTATCATTGTAGCCTAATTCTTTTTTTCAGTCACATTTGCACCCGCACTTTTTAATTCATTAGTTAATACTTCAACTCAGTAAAAAATTCACTTGAATTTTCAAAGTCTTTTAACTTTAACTTTTTCAACTTGTTTCTTACACAAATTTGCAGTGCAGTAGTCTCCTTTATGTACATTTTATCAAATTACTTTATTATTTCGTACGTTGTTTCTTTGTCCTTCACGAACTGTAACTCATCATTTAAAATTTCACTATTTATTACACTGATCACTTTCAAGTCCTGTTTGATCCACTTGTCTTCTTCATCCATCCTTGTCATGGATCTTGTTGCTTTTACGTCACATTTTTTCAGTTCTAGAATCGTAGGGACTTTCCTTTTCCTACAATTAAAATCTCTTCCATCAAACACCGGAATTTTTAATTCATCCGCTATTTCGGTTTCTTGTTCTTTGTTCGAATCTCCCGGAATTTTCTTTACTATGAGTACTTTCCTTGTTATTTTCACGAAACTTTTTTTAAAATTCTTAATTATTTTTAGATTGACTATAATTTTTTAATTTTATAAGTGTTGGATTGATACTTTTACTTAAACCCATAGTAGTTGATCATCACGAGCTACTAAAGCAACACGTAAAAATTGAGAAATACTAACCGTGGACTTGGCTACCATGTCAAATAAGTATACTGTGGGGTAGTGGATCAATAATGTTACAGTTGTTAATACTTAAATTAACATATTCAACAATAAAAATAAAGATTAAGTAGAATTAAGAGTTCTCTCATAATACCGAGATACTCTACGAGAGCGTGAATGCGCAGCAATGGCCATGTTCTGTCCGTCTTCCTTGTATTACTGTACAAAGTACATATACATATCATCTTGCACTCATAGTATTGAATATTAAATATAAGTTTACTTATATTCTATCAAAAAGAAAAAAGGCACTTCATATTATCAGGGTCCCTTTTCGTACAGTCGATAGAAAACTGAGCTAGCCTGCAGAAGATCGTCACAAAGTGGGTGAGTGTGCTTTTTTGTATTAAAATTGTTAATCTTAAGACTTAATACAGATATAACTATGATTTTTTTCGACATACAGTTGGCCAAAGTCTACTGAAAAACTATAGGCAATCACGTAAGACTTCAATGAAGAATTGTAATTTATCACAAACATTTAAAAAATGACTGAAAAGAAATAAAGTTGTTTAAAATATTTCTGTTTTTGATACAATTTTTTTATAAATAATCACAGTACAGTTTTTAGGGTCGCTGATAACAGTTCTTGTAAATTCTCAGTGTCCGATCTAGTACGGCAAACGAAAATTGATGATTTGAAAACAATTTCAGTTCAAATAATGTACTCACTATTGTTCAAGTAACTTTAATGAAAATAAGGTAAGACTGATAATTAACAAAACAGCTGACTTGATATGGCTGACATAACTATTTATTTTTTATGAATTGACAAAAAAACAAATTTTTTTTATTTATTAGCCTACGAAATGACATATGCTTACTTGATACAATCTTTTAAGTAGGTAAATAGGTCTCGTCCAGGCTAAGGCTGGCGTAACAGAAGTTTAATGCACAAAATTGAACATGGCCGATTTTGTTAGGCGTACGAAAATGTGTGTATAAATTAATAAGGTTAAAGCTACAATAAATGTATTTTTTTTTTTTAATTGAAGCAAACAACAGGTTCTCTCTATAGATTACTATATGAATGATTTGGAATAGTCCCAAAAATGATAACACTGTTTGAATATTAATGAATAATATCAGGTCAGAAAACTGTAAGCATTATAGTTGACTTGCAATCTTTTTTTTGATAAATCAAAATGATAGAATCGGGTTGGATTCGAGGTAGCTAAAATTATTTACTTCTGCCTTTCTTTTGCACGAAAATAAAAATATTTTAATTTTTGTTCGAACATACTTTTTCTCGAATTAGGAAAAAAACAGTAACAAGAGTCATTAAAAATCTGAAATCAAAGAGGAGGAGAGCTTTTTATTTGTCCAAAGCCACTTATTCGTCATGTGATTGGCTAGAGATGCTCAAATTACTATGATTTAAGCAAAAAATATAGATTAAAAAAATCAACGTAGTAAAGTAACTTTTTTAGTTGAAGCTCTTACGATATAATGATGGCAAAGCTTAGGATAAAAACTTGTATATTAACTTATTTTCGATAAAATAATAGAAACAGAATAGAAATATTCATAATCTTTAATTCACGAGCAAAGCAAATGTATAGTTACGACGTTTAATGCATGCTACAACAATCATATTTAAATTGTTTTAAAATGCTTAATTTTCGTTGCCCATGTTGGAGCAACCATTTCCAATTTACAAATACTGACTTTAGAATTGTAATCAGTGACCCTAAGACCCTCTAAGATTATTTGAAAATAAATTATATTAAAAAAAGAAAAATTTATAAAAATTCTTATTGTTCTATCTATTTTTCTAACATTCATTATAAATTATAAAAATTTGTATCAATATGATGCAATTTGCCTTCAATTTTTTTGTAAACATGGTCCAGTTATCTATAAAATAAGAAAACATCGTAGTGATATATTTATTCTGTCTTGAGACGATTTAAAAAAAAAAAAACCGTTCACTGTGCAACGATCTTCGGCACGAGAGTCAAGTATCCTACCCACTTTGGCAGAAGTGATCCAAATAAGAGAAAGTATTTTACTTCTTTTAATACTGTGATTATAATAATTATAAATTCTACTTAGTACTTTTAGATGTCAGGAAAGTACATTTAGATCGTTTCTGGAAGACACGTATTTTATTTTGTTACAAAGATATTTATGTAGGGCTGAGACTGGGAGTATAAGGTGCATGAAAGAAATACCAAATAGTCATGAACCAATTTAAAATTATATTTAAACTTGTTACACTACATAAAAATATAAAAAGTTTAACTTACTCTACTAATGAAGCTCTTATCTTTAAAAAGAAGTTACTGAGTTCTATTCAAAACTAATTAAAATGGCTACTAAATAGTAAATTGAACAAAGACTTTGCTTTTATAATTTATAACTCATCAATGAATACACAAGTATTATTTCTTCCGAAAAATGTATGTCGAATTAATAACAAACAAAAAAAATTAAATTAATATTTAATTCTTATGTAATTTTTTCTTCAGTACTAATAAAAGCATACATTATAAGATAATGTCTATTTTTACTCGGATCTTGTACAAAATTATGAAAAATTCAATAGAGTTTGGCTTAATAGCCAACAAATTGCTAAATTAATTCAACAAAAATGTAGAACAGGTGGCCTAATGCAATATTTGTTTTAACAGTACTCACTTGCACAAAATAAAATAATATTTCTAATCACAATCACTCTGTTCTTTTCCACCCTCTGATAACTTTTTATAATTCAATATTAAAATCAAACCTCTTAACACATATATTGTATTGTATTGCTAACTTTTTATATTTAATATTAATGAACAAAAGAAAAGAATTTAATCATAGATGCCCCGCAGGATCGATGGAGTGTGTCGGTCAAGTAGCGTGGTAATATGATGTTACAAAAAAATCTCGATAGAAGGCTGGAAATTCTCTTTATAAATAGAGACAAGTACGTTTGTGAAGCCATCAGAAGAGATTGATTGCTTAAGCGACAAGGAGTAATCATGCCAATGACTTACCAACTCGTTTTATTGACCAAGTTAAATGACCACTTCTACTTATGAATGTTCAAAATAAAAGCCAACCCGAGGGGACCCAGCTAACTACCCACAACCCAGATGATCGTGTATTTCTCTGATCTCTTCCCACAAGGTTTTTCTTGAGTCTATTCCAACCAGGACTTTTCCAAAAACAAGAACTTTCGTGTTTCTTCTTTAACTTCAACCTCGTCTCTTCTTTCTCTTTGACACACTATCCAAAACGCTGCCTGTTTTCGTGCATCTTCACGTCTCTTCGCCCTAGGTAGTGGCCCTACGTGTTCAGGCGGGACTACCTATTGGCATGTAATACCCATACTACATACACTGTCATGTTATACTATTTGGCCATCCTAGGGAAAAAAGTGTATGTGCCATAGAAATACCATTGCACTTACGCTTTTTTTCCTGGAATGGCGATATTCTATTCAAGAAAAGCTGGAACTACAGGGTGTTGCTTATTTTAGATTGACATGGCAAGGCTAAGGAGGAAATAATATGCAAAATTAACTTCTGATATTGATTTTTTTAAGCTTATGAGCCTGAAATAATTGGTTTATTTCTTACCGTAGAATGTGCCTGCAATAGTATAACTTTAAAATAAAAAATTATTTTACTTCGTAACGGCTTCTTCCTAAAACCGCATAAAAAATATTTAGGTCTATAATAGTGATCTTATACTAAGTGATCAGCCAATCCTCATCATAGATAAACTAGATAATTTTGAAAGATTTACTTATCTACATGAGCAAGAGATTTTTTTAATCACTTATTTTAACATCACTTCCTGTATTAAGTGATCCTAACAAGGGATAATAAGACTGAGCTCATGTTGATGCTAATAAGTTGATAATTTAATTGTTTCAAAATCATCCGGTCATGTGAAACAAGCATTGGCTGATCACTCAGTATAAGATCACTAGTCTATACTTGAAATTATAACGGGGATAAAAAAAAGTTTTAAATATCACTGCCTAATCAAACTGTCACTAATAAAAATAGTATGAGATATGCAAAAATTTTGACGATACCATAGTTTCAAGGAGTATTCATAAGAAACAATATGCCATCTAATTACTCACTTCAGAATGAATTAGCTATTGTTACTCTAGATAATAAAGATAGTATATATATTGGTCTTTATTATTAAGTATAAAAAACAAGGTAATAACTCAACATAACGTAATAGTTTTGGCGACTTACAAGCACTTCCAGATTTGATGTTATATCTAGGTGTTTGTATTGTTAAGTGTAGTTACGAAAGATGTTAAGAATACAACACTTATGATGGTGAGAAGCTCTAATTAAGTTTTTTGAGTAGTAACCTTAAATATTAGCCTATGTAAGTAAAGAATACAAAAAAATTTATCATTTATCAATGAACCGTCATGAGGGATGCATTCATTTTGAATTTGTCTAGTACATCGTCTATTCTTGAAGCAAAATATTTTTCTATTGAGTTCTCACAAGAAAACAACTGTTTTTAGTTAAGTGGAATAACTCACATTTTATAAAATACATTATAACAACTAGAGTAATGGTAAGTTTTACGTGAATAAAGAGGTGGTTACTTAACCAACGGATAGCTATAAAATGAAAGATATAAGAATTTTCTTTATAAACATATTAAAACCCAAAAATATTTTAATAACTGTAAAAATCAAGCATAACACATCATTTATATCATAGTTTTGTGATGTCATTCCATTGCTTTTGACCGAAAGACTCGTTAAGTTCAGTTTGAGGTTTTACAAAACACATACTCGCACCGAACAAAACTCATAAGTTAGATAAACCTGTAGTAATTCTTGTGGTCAAGGAACTTTGAGTTGAGTGTAACATTACAACTGGAGCATGTATAGATAAATTTACAGTCCATCTAGTTCATAAATTTGTCTCTGAAACCCAGTTCTACCTGGGTATACATTTTTTGAATTTACAACACAAATAATTTACCTACTCATTGCAAACAAGAAAATAGAGCATCTTCAAGTGTAAGTTGTTAATGAGAAAGAAAAATTTATAAATCTCCCAACATGCGAAAGATAATTTAGTTATCAATGAGCAACAAAAATAATAATACGTTAAAGATCATAGTTGTTAATAAGCTAAGGCTAACAAGTAATGGTTAGCTAAAGTTTATTTGTATTCTTTCATAACTTCTTAACAATATAAGGAAATCTAAGCATTTAGTTAGGTATCATATTTGACACATCAATTGCTCACAACGAAATTCATGCACATTAGACTTACATTTTATTAGCATTTAATAACAGTAATGTGATTCACATTTTAATGGACCATTGAGATTAACGTCTCTTATTCTCACAAAATTCTCTGCATATTTAAATCTCCTAGTATTCAGCTTGAGAGCTTTATTTGTTTTTTTTTAATTAGATGAAAATTCTTAATTTAAATTATGAGTCTGCAATATATTCCTTGTATTTTTTTATTTAACCAAATGGAAATAATTTATTCTTTCGATCACAATATATTGGATCACACTAACAAGATGAGGAATTAATGAGTATTACAAATAGTTAACCTTTACTTGTCAGTAATGTTTAATACTGTAACTTTGGAACTTTCTATTGCACTGTGCACTATTTATCAGTGGTTCGTTCAACCACACAAATGAATCAGCAGCCAGAAAAAAAATTTTACTGTTTCTTCTTTCTCTGCTATCACCAGAATTACTTTCAGTGGGTCCTCTTCACTGTACCTCACTTCTTAGCGTGTTAAGAGACTATTTATGTCCTTGGAATACACCCAAATTGCCTCAACCAACACGTTATGCCGGACATATATAATGTACTCACGAGATGTGAAAGTCAAGAGTTGATTGAAACCTTAGACGACAGTAACAGACGTAAAAGAGAGATTTTTCCTGTTGATGAAAAAGGCCTGAACAAAAGATATTGTGGTAGACTAGGTTATGATAATATGTATTTTGCCTAAACAGGTAGAGCGTTAAAAAGATGAGACAAAGAACATAAAAGTGCTTTTAACAATAAGACTAACAAATCAATGTATCCTAGTCGTTTAATAGAATGTAACCATGTTTTTAATAATTACTATGATATCTTACATATTTGCAATAAAAGTAAAAAACTAGATTTTTCTAAAAGCATTAAAAACCAATAAATTCTGAAAATTCAGGCAGACTATTAAACGGCCAGTTAGATCTTGAGAGTTCACCTTTACTAAATTTAAAATTTTAACGTTACCACTATGTAAATACATGACGTATACTTATACTGTATTATTATGTATTACCTCTACATTTGGTATGTATATTATATATCAACGCAACGTAGTTTAGTTCAATTGGAATTTAATAGCCATCTGAAGAAGGTGCTGTATATTAAAATAGCTGTCATGCCAAAGTTTTAATAAAGAGTAAAAATAATAAACAGTGTATTTCAATTGTTGTATTCATTCTTATACTTCTTCCTTGGAGGGCTTATCTTCAGGTTTCAGATGATATAACGTTGTATGTTTTCTCTCTTCCTCTATTGATTTTTTGTTATTGTTGGCTTGGTGTTTAAAGTTTTAATTTCATAATGTTGTTTACATCTTTTTCCAGTGGCATGCTGTAAATGAAGTAATAATAACTTTCTCTGATGCTACAGAATCAAAGCTCTTGCATCACTAGAGAGAAGGTAGAGAAAAAAAATATTAATAAAGCAATAAATATTTTGTTAGAAAACGAAGAAAAAAAAAAAAAAAAAAAGAGAAATTTAGAAGATTATTGTCTATTTCTTGTAGGCTTTCCCCGTGATTAAAAACTCTTAGTAGTCCTGGAAATGAAATATCATATTTATCTTACTAACATATGAATATAATGACACTTATAATAAAACTTAATAAAACTAACAACACTTAATTTTTATGATACTTTCTTGCAGCATTTTCATCTCCATTTTTTTGTCTCATTTTTTCTATCTCGATGGCTTTTTCCTTATTGCTTATCGTGAGGTTCTAGGACCAGTTTGACCCATAAATCTTGATATGTTACTAGTTACTGTCATCCGTTGTAAACTATTTCTCAATGTCAGAGAAGGCCAATACAGACTCGCTCTAAGTAGAAGCTGTTAAAAAAATTCCTTTAAAATCGACGCACACCAAACAAACGATAGTTTCCCAATTGTTGTCTAATAATTTTTCGTACTCAAGCCCAACGATAATTTTTTAACCAAATGATTGGTTCAACCCGTGAATCTTGCAAATCATTTAAGGGAGCCATGATTGTTGATGCTGCTCTAAGGTTCACATATCCAACGCTCCTCATTCAAAACCTCTCTTTTAAACAAGCCTCAACTTTTTCCGTTACAATGTATTAACTGTCTTATAATTAACCTGAAACTGACAGCTACTTTTTGTTGAAGAGGAAATGTATGCTACTCATTTTTGAAAAAAGCAGGGTTTTCAAGATGCTTGGAGGTAGTACATTACGTTTGAGCTTCTCAAAACTGCATCACCGAGCATTTATGAAAGTGTTACTTGAAAAAAAAGTATGAATGCCAAAGTACGAGAATGCTGACTATAACGTTTTTTACATAACATTTAGAGATAGGCCTATGAAATACTAATATTTTGATTTTTTAGGATTTATAACAGTTTGTTGCTTTATTTTTTTTTTTGGATGTGCAGACTACAAATAATAAACACATAATTACAATAATACAGAACAAATGCTTAGAGTTAAGTTTGATTTCAATGAAATTTTACTACAAACACATTGTAAAGATTTCATCAGAAATTTAACGCTACTTAATACATAGTTTACATCTCTTTTGTTTTATCTTAACAATATTAAACATCAACCAATTTCGACGGTTTTTTCAAACTATCGGAAAAATCACCAAAAATTTTTTTTAAATCCAATCCATGACTAATGTTGAAAAAAAATATAAAACAAAGTTGACCACATATATTTGAGGATAGGCTTTGTAGCTGTTTAACATATAAACGCAGTTTTATGACAATTTATTGTAAGTAATTCCTGTGATCCGCTATTTACTTTTTTTTTCTTTAAGTAAGTACCTACTAACGCAGTGTATTTATTTTTAGGCTTTATTGTAAGCGATTACATGTAGCTTTGGTTCAGTAAGGCACATTTTACATTATATTGGTTACATATTCCAAATAATGGTTACATGTTATACTACTGATTACGTATTTTCAATTAGTAGATATAGATTTTTAATTCGTTGCTGCGGTCATGATGACGTCACATAAGATTTTGAGAGTAATGGATCAAAATGGTAGAAAAAGTTTTGCTGTTAAAAGTCGCCCCATTTTTTTAACAAGGAGTATTGCACGGTAAAAAAACAAATGTAAAAATTCATAGAGGTACCCGCTCGAAAGCGTCGCACTGGCCAAGAATCGAACCATGGTCACCTACGTGCTGACCCGCAACCCACCTAACCAACTTACCACGCACTTAAATCCAGCATATACGGATGTACACCACAGCCATTGTGTCGTTGTGTTTTCATCCATGGGATCTCGTCTGCTGGAAACACACCCACAGTATGTGAAGGAATTCGTGAGAAGCGTTGCAGTATCTGCGGACAATCCATGGTTAATCTCTGTTGTTTTTAACGATGTATTGCCAAAGTTGTGTTTACAGAGCCAAGAAATTAATTAAATAATAATAAACAAAGCATATTAATATTTCCGATGAACTAGGCTTACTGCATGATCCATGCAATACTTCTTCACTGATTAGACTTTTAAAAGTGCACAGTCAATTTCGTATTACAAATGTATTACTTCACGAATCATTATTTTCTGCAAATTGTACCATTTTTGCAACATTTAAATTAAATTTTGCCTGCTCTTATTTTAATATCCTTCAAATTCTTAAAATTGCTTTTAATAGCACGTTACTCTTAAAGAAATCAAGTTCATGATGATGTCAAAACAACTAAATATTTGATCTTCGTGACTCCTAACTAAATGTTTGCAAGCGGCAAGCTTGTACCCTTGACATTTCATAAGTTTTTCTCATTTTTCCTCGGCTATTTTCTTTAGCAAACTGACAAACTTCATCACACGACTAAAAAATATCTGTTTATTTCTAGAAATGACGTCAGCGATACTGTTTATACTTGCACAAACAGATTCCTTACCAACAGCGTTGGCACCACGTTTAATGAGTGAAGAGATTTGTCGAAGTACTCCAGCAAGAAATTATCTAATACTTTCGTGTCTTCGTTAATAGAGGGACCCAACGTAAATGTGTCTAATATCTACTCCACTGCTTCCGTAAATTGTGTACAAACTTCTAGGACCACCAGTACCACCACTTTATGCAATAATGGAGTATGCGTATGGATCCATAATTTTAAATTGATTCGTTTAAAATGAAGCGTTACCACCAGCATTCTACAATCGAATGGTACGGGTCTACCAATCAGGTCCCTTATATCGATGTTAATGTTGTAGGGTGAATTCAATAATAATGGTCTATTACATAGGAGGTGACAAAATTTTATTTTTGACAAAGCTGTACGCATAACCTTAAAAGTTCAACGATATGGCCTGCAACAATCACCATTAAACGTCTCCTACGATGCATTGTTAACAGATGTCACTGTAAATCATGAGAATCGTTGGTCAAATGTTGGCAAGATTTCCTGGACAAACAGATTAAATTCTTTCATTTTCCAAGAAAAGACTTGTTATACTTCCAAAACCCAAGATCTCAAAAAATTAATCTAATAATAGTTTAGAACAGACTAACGTAGCCACTACGTAACCACTTCCTTCCAAACTTATAACTATGTGATCTCCCCTGGCATAAAAACTATTAATTTCTTGTATTATTTCTTCGATATTTGCGTATAAACTAAGGGATCAGCATTAATCTACATGAATCACAGGATGATCTCTGTGTACATTGTTATGTAACTGTGGTATGCATTTAGCGGTAATTTTTCGCTCACTATCTTCTACCACGTGTTCAAACGTGAATGGTAACTGAATCTCTGCTATATTAACACTCCATTAACCTTGGAAACTTATTTACTAAGGTATTCTTGTCACGTAATGTGTAGTAGTATTATGAGGCTAATTCTGACACTATTGTTGCTAAGCAACGCAGCGTCAAATTTGTCATTCGTTTTACATCTTCTAAATATTTGGTCTTCATTCAGGAATAAGATTTATATAATTTAATATCTTGTCAACCTAAGAAAATCTCTTGTTCAATTCCTTTCGCTTTCTGCTCAACTTTCCTGGTTAAAGAAACCGTCAATGTCTTTGTCAGCCGAATCTGTGGAAAAATATACAAGAGGTTATCATGTGCAAGACATAAGTACAATTCTAAGGTCCAACTGCTTTAATAACCTGTGGCAAAGACACTTTTTGTCTTACTAGTACGAACTAAATCTTCACCGATGTGTTTAGAATTTTTATACATATATCTGCCATAACGTTGCTATATCTTTTTACGTGCTTGCGCAAAATTCTCCAAAATCACGTCAGCTGGTGCCATCTTTGTCAACAAATACTTTCTGCGATTTCATGCCTTTAATATGCTTAGAAGAACTCTACGAAGTGATGACTGCTTGTGTGTGTAGAGAATAGCCACATTCTTTCTTCAATGGTTCTTGTAAAACGTTCAGCTACTATAGCTTTCGTCTAAGGATTATTTACTCCTCTGTATTAAATTTAATTTTTTCGAAAAAGGGCTTACATTTTACGGCCAACAAATTGTTTACCTTTATCCGTTTGGAGACACATTATCATAGAATCGTTAATTTTCGAAAACGATTCCTTTTAAGTCCATCTAAATTTTAGGCATCTTGACTTTTTAGCCAACTTATTACGTTTGATCACAAGAATTTATTTTTTACAGCACTCACGAGTTTGTTGCCACACACGTATGCAGTTGGTCGCACAGCTTCGTGAGAGAGGGTTTGCCAAGTATTATGCACTATTCTTTTTTTCGTTTTTTTTTTCAAGATTTAGATCCAATAGCTCCCCTTATGTACAAAAAAAAACTTGTTTAATAGAATCTTGCTACGCATACAGCATGCTTTTTTAAAATCGACTGTTTGCTTATCTAAAGGTGCTTTTCTGGCGAAAAAACGTGAAAAACAAACTCAGCCAGTGCCTAATCAGCTTTAAGACGTTCGCCCTTATTTTCCATAGCATAGGAAAGATCGTGCTAACGACATGCTTTGCCCAAGGGGCTTATACTTACATAACCGTGCTCAATGCATTTTGATTACTTTGTTCCAGGATCACAAAAAATGTGTCTAAGTACATGTATCTCAAACGGTAGAAAGTCAATGAATGCCTTGAGAGCACTGTTTTTTTGCTCCTTGAGTCTTACTTCTCTTTCTTTGCCTTAGTCTCTTTTTTGCATAACCAACTCTATGTTCGTACTTATTCTGATGGAGGCAAAACAATCTAATATTTTGTTTTCCTTCATCGAAAAAAATTCAACTGTTAACGGAGATCTTGAAATGTTAATTGGCAATTTTAATTTATTATCATCATCATTGTAGAATGGTAATTTTAATGTTATGGAGTTTTTAACACACTCTAGTAGGATGTTTGCCATAGAAGTTGCCACTGTAATCTGATCACGCCCCACTGCACATGGGCCCAAACTGACTGTTTTTTGTTCAAAATTATCTAGAGACCACAAACTTTGACCTATTTAAATGATTCTTTTTTTTTCAAGGTGAGATGATTAACAAGACATCTGTCGAGGCCAATTTTAGATTTCTAACTCTAAATTTGATTGACCTAACCTCTAATGTTAAAAATGAGCAAAATCTGCTGAAAAACATTTTTATTTTATGACAAATGCATTATCATAATAATTGAATTCACTATGGCGTATCCAATATGGTGGACCAAAATCTGATCAAGTGCATAAATCTAGAACAAAATTTCTACTCAGGGGTATTCAAGGTCACCCATTCTGAATCTGGGATCACGATTTGCAAGCTCAAGATGGCAGATCTAATATGGCAAACTGACATATTATTAAGGACCCGAATCTTGACAAACATTCATACTCGGGGGTAGTTCTTTTGGCCACAATCACAGTTAGCTCATTTAGTTAATGGTAAAGTCTTCAATCAAAGGCTTTTCTTTTTAACTCTCGCGTTGGGCAAATTAACTTCACAAAGAATTCAGACACAATATAGCAACAGATCTTAATCTAGCATTAAAACTTATTTAACTTTAATCGAGACTGAATCCTTCAGAGTCTCGTATTTCATTAACATACTGTTGGGTACATGGTAAGAAGGTCGTCAAACGTATAAGCAGCCACGCTATCAAGAATAAAGCTGTGCGTTACAAGGTGTCGTTGATAAAACAAAGATAGTGAAGTCAAGATAAGAACCATGAGCTGACTAATTCTAATGACGTTTGCTTATAAAATTTAGATATGTTTTCTATAAGTATGTAATTTGATCAACACTGGTGAACGTAACAACTTTGGGGGTTTGTCGAAGATCTGAATGTGAAGAGTTTTATAGTTAAAGAAACCGTGCATCAGATACACACAAACAAAGAAGATTTAATCACTTAAGCATCAGCTGAAAGCATTCAAACAGTAATGTCTGAACGCTTCGGTCATTTGAACGATGTCCCTGCCCTTATCAGGTATAAAAATCTATGAGTAACAAAAATTCTTTAGAATAAAAATTTTGGTACAATACAATGAGCACAAGTGAGGTTAGGAGTATGATACACCTCTGACTCTTACGAAAGAGATGTTGAATCGTAATATAGTCAGAGTTTCAAGTTAAGTTGCTTCCATACCCTACACGTACACAAATGACATAGGACACGCACGTAATACAACCAAATCAGAATCGCACGCAGTTCCTTGTAAGACGTTCATAAGCAGTTAATGTTTTCCTAACACTTTAAATGAAAAGGGTCCTCAAATCATAAACATTAACTTAGTCTTCTTTCGTAATTGACTTAACGAGAGACTCATAACAATTTTTTAGTTTCTCTGTATCTTGTGGTCTATTAACATTGTTGTTAAAGGAATGTATATTGAAAATTTCAGAAAAAAGGTGCTTGTGGTAATTTTATTCCATTTCCAATATTTTAATTTAATCAAAATGGAAATAATGTGTAAATTCAATGTTATGTTGTGATGGTACAGATGTATCCTTTTTTTTCTTTATATCTCTTTAATGTTCTGCCGTTCTTCATTTGATAGCTCTCGATGTTTGACCAAGGTAACAGCAGTTGCAATCCGCACATGGTATATGGTAAACGACATTATTTTTATCAAGTGGCTCAGTAACATCTTTTCCAAGTAAAACGATGTAATTTAACTTATTGTTTAAACTGTATTTAAGACCAATGTAAAGCTTTTTACAATAATATTTAATAGGGCTGTGCCAGTGGGAAATACATGGTATTAATAAAATTAGTTTATAATTATCATCACTTTTATTGCAATTGTCAATCATGTTCATGTTTTTTAAGGTATTTGTTCTTTTATTTAAGCACTTATCAAAAAACTTTAAAAGATGGTTGTCAACTAGAAAAAATTTTTTATTACAAGATCTACAGGACCAAACTACAGGGACTGCCCATGGGAGAGTCAAAATCTTGTTTATAAAATTTGTTGTTGAAATGAAAAAAAGTCGAATTCAGAATTAAAGACACACTGGTGAAAAATTTATTGAGAAAAGCATTAGTTTTACCATTAAAGAATTTCCAAAAATGATTTACTGCATTCATGATTAAGGTTTCACTAGTAGTAGTTAATAAACTTACTGCATCTAGACTAATAATAGTGTCACCAGGTGAAATGATACGTCTTTAAATTTATTTTTTAATTCATAACTTTTTTTAATGTGTGAGTTTGCGAGTGAAATATTATTAATCAAAAAATCAGAAAAAAATTTTAGCATTTAGACAATTTTTTTTAATAAATGTCTTTATCAAACTTATTAAATTTATCAAAAATATCGTATCCATTCCCCTTACTTACAAAATTTAAAGTATCTTTAATTAAAGCAATTAATTAGAGTTATTTTCTAGCTGTATATAATATTTATTATCATAATATAACACGTCCATTAACAGTTGGTTAATAATTAAAATAATGTTTAATGGTGGCACTGTCAGATTTTGTATTTATTAAAAAAAAACGACGTTTCGACCGTTTGGACAATGTCCCGGCCCTCATGAGGTAAAAAAATTTATGCGTAATAAAAAACTCCTTACAATATAAATTTTAATAAATACAATAAACGCAAATTAACTAAAATATATAGTATACCTTCGACTCTTACGAAAGAAATATAAAATCCTTATGTAGTCAGAGTTCCAAGTTTCGTTGCTTTGATACCCTACACATACACAAATGACACAGTATACGCACATAATACAATCAAATAAGAATCGCAATTTTAAAAAATTATAAAAAATAGTGTTAAATATAAATTTTTTAAATAATAATATTAATAGACAACAACATACAGGAAAGTTGAAAAAATGTTACAAGTCTCTTGTGAAGTCAATTAAAAAAGGAGGCTAATTTGATGTACATGATTTAAGGGCCCCTTTCATTTACGGTATTAGGAAAACATGATTTGTTAACATGTGTCTTACAAGGAACTGCATGGGATTCGTATTTGATTGTATTATGTGCGTATACTGTGTCATTTGTGTATGTGTAGGGTATAAAAGCAACAAAACTTGAAACTCTGACTACATTACGATTCTACATCCTTTTTGTAAGAGTCAATACAAAATTTGACAGTACCACTATTGGACGTTATTTTGAACATTCATCGTCACTTAACAATTTTTCTACTTTATTAATGTAAGTTTCTTTGTCAAGACAACAGTGACATTACTATTGTCTGCTTTAGTAATTGAAATTTTTCATTATTTCTAAGGATGTCTCGTGTTCGCTTTGAATAGTCTTAGAGAATTCTATCATTTAAAGAAATACAAGTAGATACATTATGTATAATGTTTCTCATAATGTTAAGTAACTCTTTTCTAACTGACTCAAATTCTTCAGAATATTTAAGTGAATGCTTAACATTCTTTAAAAGATGAAAATAATCACATTTATTAACATTAGAAACAAAATTAAATTCATCGCCGAACTCTTACATGCTTGGGACACAATCTGGTAACGGTGTGTTAGAAAGGTTACATAACCAATTTTCTTTTTTTTATTATGCCTTCATTGTTGACAAATTCAGGGCACTGGGTTGTGCCAGAGTCACTGACACTTGTAGCTAGAAGTGTATCGTATACACCTTTGCACTCGGATTCTTTATATGAGAAAAGGGCATCGAACTTTCTATCTAACTTATAACGATATTTACGAAAAACGCTATTCAACTTTAATTCGTAATAATCAGTTAATAAATTTATCATACAAGTTTTACAGAAATTACTCAATATTTTATTCCTAAGTAATTGAATTTTATTTCTTAAAAAATTAGTTTTTTTGTAATTGTCCAAAATTTCGTTATTCAAAAGTAATTTATGTAATTAAGATGTGGCTCACTTATGTTTTATGTTTGATCGGAAACTAAAGAGGGTAACATATTTAAGTTTGTTAGTACTTTGTGTGATATATCTCGGAAAAACGTCATAAGTTCTACATTTAATTAAAAATTTGCACTTTTATTCACTGCTTTTCAATTCCTTCTGAACATGGCTAAGCTTATAAAAAATAAAACTTATATTACGACTAAAGCATGCACGTATGGAGTCAAGCACCCTTGGAAGAGAACCCTTTAACTTCCACAATATCTAGTGCTGAAATTGCAGAAAGAAGAGCCATTAGCAGTACAATTGTCCTCAATTGCATGCGATCCATTGGCAGAAAAACTAAGTTTTTTTTAAGTTTCAGGAGCGTATTTAACAGTAAGCAGGCCAGTTTTTTTACGTCTTAAAAAATAGAATGATAAATAGGAACTTCAGTAAATTTATGTTTAAAGGTACATTTAATAACACAATTCATAATTTTGTATTAAATCCTGGTTTTGATGTAACCATTTTAAATTAAAAACTTCTTAATTTACTGGATGAAAAAATTCTCATTAATTATGAGACACAAGACTATTTAATAGGTGAGGATATTTCTTGAAAGTAGGTCAAACAGAGAAAATTTACAGTTTAATACTTGAAATAATAAATTCACTAGAGAAAGAAGATGTTTCTGTTTAACGAATTATGAACCTACTGGACTTCGTTCTAGTTAGTTAGCATATTTTTTAGCAAAATTTTTGAGAATTGGAGTATCACCAGGAGTCAAAGTTTGTGGATTCGCATGTTAAATATCAAGATACTTTTGAAGATACCAATGACGCAGGAAAGTATGATTTGGTCGAGCATGAGATACATTTAAACAAAGAAACACGATGAATTAGACAGCCACTAAGGTCTCTATTTACTTATGAGAAAAAGTCGACATTTTAATGACAAAAATGTTGTATAAGATTTTGTGTTGACTTTCAGAAAGTAAATGCAACAACAATTTATATTTTTTCATGAGATCTGATGATACACTGGATAAATCGTCAGGAAAATTGTGATTCTCTATATTACATTTGAGGAGTGGCTTCTATCAAATAAGAATCAAGAACGAAAATAGAGAAATCACAGCTTTGTCTGTTGGACAAGGATTGTGGAAGTTCAAAGTCATTCCCTTTGATTCATGTTATGCTCCAGTTACTTTTGAACGACTTATGAGGAAAGTACTTGAATGATTAATGTACGAAATTTTCTTTGTTCATTTAAATAACATTATAGTATAAGCCGACTTATTTAAGAAAACGTTAGTAAATCTTGATAAGGTGTTACTTTAAGTTAAAAAAGCTAACCTCCGACTAAGTGAAAAAAAGTGTTATTTCTTTAAAAGATAAATTTAATTTCTTAGCTATACTGTATCACAAAGATTAAGAAAAAAATTTCCAATAATGATTAGGACTATTTTCTAATGGCTGATACTAAAAAACAAATGAAAACGTACTACAATTCTAAGAAATTTTTTGGTACTATACAGTATTGGTTTAAATGGTCTTTGAAAAGTCTGGAAGAATTTTTAAAATCAAAGAGCGTTCTGACATCTTTTTTTATTTAAGATTTTTCTAAGTTGGATTAAGTATTTATATTGGGTACTAACATATCAGATTATGGCATTAGTTCCGTTGTGTCTTAGAATTAAGAAGATAAAGAAAGGGTCATAGCTTATTATAGTTAAGTGTACAGAACGTCGGAGAAGAACCATTGTGAAACTTGTAGGTGCTTATAAACGATTGTCGAGTTAGTAACATATTATTTCTGTTGTTACTTACACGGAGAGTAAATTGTAATGAGAACGAATTATTTTGCCATAACTTGGTTGTTATCGTTGAAAGAGTTAGATGGCCAGCTTGCTAGATGGGTTAAATTATAAGGCTAGTATAAGTTCGATATTTTTCAAAGGAGAGAGCCAATCCACATAAATGCAGATGGATTATCCAGATGACCATATCAAGACAAATCCTGTAACTACTGTTGTTGGGTTAAAAAAATGTTAAATGCAAAGGACAAAATAGTTAGTTAAATCATTTTTGTTGGAAAATCAGTATCAGACTTATAAAAACATTAAACGGGAGACGTGGTAGTATGCATAATTATTTATAATAGGAAAATTGACACTTTACTAGATTAGCAGTAAATCACGTGAAAAGATGATTCCAACATTGATGATTTCAATGTTTGCCCCCTGATAGCGTAAGCATAGGCTGCTACCAAGGCTCTCGGAAGGCAAAGGTTGTCATATTTTCTAATAGTAATTATATATTGCTTCTTTACTGTATCTTTGATTAATCGTACATGGCCATGCCTTCTACTACTATTCACAATCGCACATTTAATGGACAGTCTATCACTAATTTTAAAGTCGTTTGAACTTTGTACAGTACCAAATAATACTTCTAACAAATCGTTGACACCAAAATTGTGTAGTGGTCTAAATGACCATTATAAAGGTCCACGATGGAATTTTTCTGAATTTATTACACCAATGAAGTCGTTAAGCTTACTTTGACCAATGAGCCCTCTATGCAAATTATTTATATACTTTTTTACCCAGATATACACTTTGACGTGTGGCAATGGTCTTGAAAAGTGTTTACGTACCTTTCGTTCTTCATAGTTGAAGCTACAACAATGATTAACAAGCTCGGACTCGAGAATAAAAAGTGAACACTTTCTTCCTCCATACTGTTAATAAGAATCTGTCATGACGTTTATAAAAAAATTAGTATAAGTTATATTAGTACTCAGTTTTAAGTAGCGTAACAGTATCGCTGCTGCTATTGGTGTCAGTGCTGCTGATGCTTCTAGTACTACTACCGCTTTTACTACTGCTAGTCCTAGTAGTTGAATTGTTACCGTTTTCTTTATGTAAAGAGTAAATACGTGAAAAAAATAATCATAAAGTGCGGTATTAAGATAAAAAATGTAGAAAATTTGTTACTTACCATCTTCTCTGAAGTCTTCACGTCCAGTTTTCTTGACTGTGCTTATTATTTTTTTTGTTTATCCTCTAAAAATTAAATGGAGTTACGATTAATTATTTTTTCATCAAGGGACCTTGTTAACTTTTTTTACCTTCTTCTCTTGCAGCTGCATGGACTCATTGCATTCTTTGCTGATCTCCAGATGTATTATAATGCTTACGTCTTAGTACTGTAACAAATACTTTTAGGAAGAAATGTAGGTAAAAACCGATTTATAAGAGTAAAAATAGAAAAACTTCCAGTAGTATTGAATCCTTTACCAGCGAATCCTTACTTGACCACTTTTGAAACTGTTTCAAAAATCACTATATTGTTAAAAAGTCCACATTTCAATACATCACTAACCGTTCTTATTTAACAAAGTAGTTCAAAAAAGTACAACTTTTTAACTAATACATTTATCAACAACGATTGTATGAATGTGCGGTTTGTTAACATTCGCAAAACGTAATAAATACCTTATAATACATTTGCATTCAAATTCATTTTGATAATGTTCTTCATAACGATTAATATTATACAAAAAGACAGAAAATATTGTTGACTAGCAGGTCACAAAATATGATATTCATTGCACGTCTGTGTGAAAAATGACATATCCACTGAAAATTGTTCTTATACTTCATATATCCAATAAAAAAATGCATGTATTGAATTCTATACGATTAATCAAATGTCTTACATGGCAACTTTATGCAGTGTGTGTTATACAGAGGCACACGCGCAAAAACTTTAGCAAGTTTTTGTATATTGATCAAATAATAAAATGTCTTACTCGATGGAGCTGTCTACCCCTATGCAAAAAGGGTCTCAATACTTTTATCCATATATACAGGCATATTGTGCATTTTGCAGTCGTGTGCTCGTATGCGTGTATGTTACTTTAGATGCATGAAATCTTCGACAGACTGATTTAGTGACTGAATTTTTGCACTGTAGGCAATATACATACGTGTGAGTGCTCGTATATAACTTTTTGCATTGTACCTATAGTTGTTTTGTCTAACAAAGAAACATATGTATTTAGAACTCCAGAGGAAAAAAATTCAGAAAAGTGGTAGTCCTTTAGAACAATACAATATTTACCTTAAAATTTGAAGAAAAATACGTAGACTAATATCCTTAGCCAACAATTTTGATGGATATACGTGTCATTGTTTCTTAGCCAAATAACTTAAAAAAAGGCTTTTTTCCAGTTTTTATTAAATATCTTGAAAAGTTTTGGTCTTAGAGCCAAATGTAAAGTACAAAAATTGTCTACCTAATAATTTTACATAAAGATTAAGTGTTAAATAGAATATAAAATTTTTTTTTAGAGTTTGAACAAGCAGGAAGGCCAAAAACACAAAAAAAATAAAATGCTTCATATTCAAACATTAATCAAGATGTAAAATTTTATAGACATAATTCTGTTTTTATTTTACGCCAAGTCCGATCGTAAAATTTTTAGATAGTGGCCTATTGTAACATTTTTAGTTCAAAATTTCGATTCTGTGTAAAATGTGTTACGGGCATGACATCAATATCTAACTTTTCAGGTGGTATTTTTCTAATTTCAAAAATAGACAAAAATAGCATGGTACAAGTAGTTATGCTTATTTCTACATTAATTTAAAAAAAAAGTTTCCATAGGACCAATAGAAGCTGAGGTATAATACTTTAATTTTTGAACGCATTCTGGCCATTACATTTGATTTTTTGACGTTGGACCAGTACAGTTTTCTTGCTAAATGCTAAAATAAACCCTGAAAGGCTCATTGTACCATACAAAAATTTTTATCAATTGATTTGGTCAATTTTTTCACATGTAACAATTTATTGAAATAGTAAAAAAAAGAACGTGAACTGCGTTACTTGAGCAGCTGCAGTAAGCCATGCGCTGGGCATGCACAGTAGCTTAAAAAGAGTTTTTGCAGAGCCTTTTGGCGTTGTGCCTGGATTGTTATTTGCACAATTTATTACTTCATGAACAAGTGTCGTTAAGTAGTGCAGTAAAATCTGTTCTTATGTCATTTTTTCGAAGCCTTACGATAGCGTTATTTATTTTAACGTACGTTTAATATAACTTACCGTTAATTTTGTTTTGTTTTTAACATATTCTCTAGGCCGCCAAAACAACGTACATATTTCAATACATTTGAATTGTTTCTAGTTAAAAATTTCATTATGGTGTTTGTACGATGTTTCACTCGATTGCAACACTCGACTGAAGAATATTCAAGTACATTTTAAAACTACAACACTTGATACATTAACTATTTAGCGTCTCCTTTATGCCGTACAGAATGTAAATTTGTTCGTAAGCATTATTTTTTAAGCTCCCTGTATAGTTTTATGTACAGTACTGCTCTCACCCTAACTTATTCTACTGTAAGATCCTGTGTCAAATTATCGTGGTTTTCACTACTACTATCATATTTTAGAAAGCCTTTACTTCATGTGCTAGAAGTATTCTAATACAGTATACATAGAGTAAGGCCCTTGGAGCAAGTTGATTTGGCTTAGTTGGAAATTAGAGAGATTTTGCCTTGTACTTGCTATTTTTTTGATAACTTAAAGGTCACTTTTTTTGAAATTTTGCGATAGGACTTGGCGTACAATAAAAACTGACTTATGTATAAAATTTTAGATTTTTTATTAAATTAAAAATATTGCAACATGTATTTTTATGCAATTTAATTTTTTCACTTTTTGCAGCATCCTCGCTCGTTCACACTAGAAACAATTTTTTTTTTTTTTTTAACACCTAATCCTTATTTATTTATATAATTAACATGCCTTTGGCCAAATTGAAAGTATAAAGAATAGTGTATAATAGGTAACTGAAATACATGTAAATTTATTAACATAATTAGTAATTAGAATGTGTATTTAATATTAAGATCAACTGAAATGTTTAAATATTAAATATTAACTGTTAAGTATTCAAAATAAAATGGTTCAGCGTTAGTTGAGTAAGCTGGCTGGATATCAGGAGTGTTAATAGATAAATTAGAGAAAAATGTTATGAAATCAGAGCCAGTGAAAAGAAAATAATTGAGAAGGCTTAAAAGTGATAGTGTAGGAAGAAACAAGCCATCGATTTAGAAGTAAGATTTGACGGAGATTATTTTTGAAAGCATATACACTATCAGTTTCAGGCAGGTTTTGGATAATGGTGTTGGATAAACGTCTGAGGCAGGGTACAGGGGAGTGGAAAATTTAGTTGGTATTATAAGTCTGTTTAGTGATGTATCGGGCATTTCAGAGGTTATGTTGAGTATTTTTGATTAAGAATAGTGCAAGCAGGCCAGGGCATTCAATGTAATTATGGGTAAGCCTAATAATGAGCAATGCGTTATGTTATTAATGTAAATTTTTACAGGTAAAAAGTAAGTCGTTACATAGATAAAGAAAATAACTGTGATAAGTGTATGCTATGGGAAAATCTATTTTATAGGAGGCAAGTCTAAGAGTGCAATGTAGTATACTGTTAAGCTGAGAAAAACTTTAATGAGTGCAAGGGGATTAAACAACCGAGGCATAAGTTATATGTGGAAGTATTAAATGCTTAAATAAACGTGTAATGGACTCTGGTAGTGCGAAATCACATAGAGTTCGTTGTATAAAGCCCAGGAGTTTAAAGTATTTGGAGATTACTTTGGTGATATGGTATTTGAAAGACTAAGAGGAATTCAGAGTAACACCCAGATCTAATGGAGACTCAACTCGTTCAAATTCATTGCCGTCAATTGAGTAATTGTAAAATGATGTGTTTTAGCTTTCATTACCTAACAGCATCTTGCACTTATTCTCATGGACCGTGAATCCACAGTCACAGCACCACCGGGCCGCATTAGAAAGCTCTGACTGTAAAAGTAGAGAATCTGTATGAAATAAAATGCATTTCTAGATTTTTATGTCGTCTGCATAGATTAAACAAAATGATTCAGGAGAGAGTGCAGAAACAAGGCTATTCAGAACAAGAGTAAATAGTAATGGACCAATGTGTAAGCCCTGCAGTACCCCAAAGGTGGCAACGAATTCATTCAACAAGGCGCTAAGGAGACCGACTTTAAGTGCTCTGCCTGTGAGAAAGGTGGTGAGCCATCCATAAAGTATTCCACGTATGCCAAAAGAACTAGCCCGAGCAAGTTGTATATTATGAGGAACCCTGTCAAAGGCCTAAGCCATATCTAGAAAATCAATGTCAACCTTTGTACCTATTTTAGAAGAAGATGAGACATAGGGGCTTAGTGTCAGAAGGTTTATAACCGTAGAGCAGTCCTTAGTAAATTCGTATTAATGTGGTGAAATAGATGATAAGAGAAGTGCCAAAAGTCTCTTGTGAATTAGTTGATCAATCTACTCTGGTATAGTACTCAGCAAGACGATAGGTCTGTAGTTGATGGCCAGTTCTGGATATCCAGATTTGTGAACGGAGAATATGTAGGGCAGTTTCCAAGCAATTGGAAATACGCTGTCTCTGAGAGATTCAGTGAAAAAAAGTGCAAGAAAATGACAAAATCCTGCTAAACAGTTAATAATGAAGGAGGATGGATGTAAGTCTAGGCCAGGACAATTAAATTTTACTAATTGGGTAATAGCAGTAAGTATAGTTGACGGGGAAAAAGTAAGATCTACGTCTAAAGAGCACTGAGTAGTTGGAGCCAAGATGGAGGTATATTGTTTCTAAACAGAATAAAAGTAGATAGCAAGTAAGTTACACTTATCAATAGAAGTAAAAGCAAGGTCCGAGTTAAAACTTAGCACATTTAGAAGCTGATTGCTTTTTTAATGAACTTTAATAAAGTTCAAAAATTGCCGAACATTAGTCCTCAGTCCCAGCTCCAACCTAGCTGAGAATCCCTTATATAATGTTTTTAAAAGTCTCAGGTACACAGCTCTTAATCTCCTACATGTAATAAAGTCTGAAAGTAAACCAGTGTGCTTCCAGACCTGATGGGCGCATTTTTTCTTGTGGATCAGGTCCAGTAATTTCTGTGTAAATCAAACCAGAGATATAAAATACGTAGCCCAATGAAATGAAAAATAATTGTCAAGGAGATTGTATGAGACGTTTAAGAAAGACTGTAAATAACATTTTTTTCGAGTCATTTTACGATAAAAAATGAAGACGCGTATATCCGTCAAAGTAAACGATTTAGGGTGCTATTCTACGTATTTTTCTTTTAATTTTAAGTTAAAAAATTATAAAGAACCACTACTCCCTAATGGTCTGGCACCCTGAATAACGTAGTGACAAAAGTTAACTGTATATTATATGAAAACAAATGTTTGCATGTGCCTTGCGAATAAATTGTTCTGACTATGAAACTTCAACTTACCACTTTTTGGTAAGATGTGTACCACCAAGTCAGTTGACAATATACTTCTGAAGGGTAAGGAACCTTCGGAAACTGAAAAAATTTCCAGAAGTGATGTTATACCAGATAGTGCCCGTGAACCGCGGCCTAATTCGATTTTTTTTTGAAATTTCACGAAGACTTTGTGAGCGAGCTTATTTACTTACTAATTTTTCAGGAGCGCATGTGATTAGTAAAGTAATGTTATACAGGAGTTATTTTAGAGTTTACCAATCAAGTTTAGTGAGCACTGACATTGTGGCAAAAGGTTTTGGACTCGTTAATTCACAATGGATTATCCAAAAAACATTCGACGAGGCACTGAATGATCACAATGCAGTGCTAGCAATGATCTATTTTACTGAAAATTAATATATATTGATCAGCCATCGTTTAATAAAAAAACCTAAGAGTTTAGTGAAATGGCAATACATTGTTTACAAAACTATGGCTAAAAACAATTTTTTTTTCTTACTAAAAAAAAAAATTGTCTCATTACCATTTTATTACCTTTAAGAAACTGGCTAATGAGTTATGTACACAAAAATAGTAATACTGAGTGGAGCAAAACAACTGACATAATTTTTAAATTGTAATGACATAATTAGTAATCTCATTGCCTGTATATCCGTCGCTGTAAACAGTCTACTCACAGTTTATAATTGAAAAAGCTATTTCCTTTATTTATAAGATGCTTTGTCTATAAAATAAAACTGTTGGTTTATAGTGCATGAGATTTTTGCGTAAAAAAGTAAGAGTCATGGAAAGGTCTTTATGATGAGACGAAATATTGACAAGTATAAAAATAAAAAATTTTTGCTCAAGAAAAACCAAGTGGTGTTTTATTGTTGATGTAAGCCCTAAATAATGTTCAAGTTATTAAAAAACGAGCAACAATTAATTGATCTCAGTCATATACGGATGTTCAGAAAAAGTAAAAATTAGACTTCGTGATAAGGGTGTATGGTCTTATTAGATTTATTAGGGGGGAAACAAAAAAGGTGAGTGTATAGGGAAATTTTAAAACAGTTTTAATGATTGGTTGTGCCAAAATTGCCAATTCGAGTTAAATAAATATTAAGAACTTGTATTTGGTTTGTATTCCAGCTACCAATTGTTATAATAAATAAAGGTGAGTATTTGATAATATGTTTTAGAATAAAAGTTTTCTGCAATACTCTACACTTCTGTAAAATATAAAGCGTTCCAATAATAACTCAAAGCTAAACTAGTACTATGATAGGGACTCTCTTACACTTTCTCTTTCTCTCACTCTATTTTTTTGCAGTAGTTTATAATGAAAGAATAAAATACATACATGTATGCAAGCAGTTTTAGGTAATTATAGCAGTCGCAAGAAAAGAAAGGTGATAAAAGGGGATTTTCATACTCCCTGTTAGTAAGTGTGCAGCGACAAAGTACCCCGTTGGCAAAGTCTCACGAGTCTTACTCATAGGGGTTTGTTATGATGGGCTACTGGGTAGCGGTAACTAATGGTGACTTATGTCGAATTTCACCCTGAATGACCAAGATCAATTAGTGACCCAAGTGAATAGTGTTGTGAACGCCACTATCTTTTGCGTTAAATCAGTAGATGTCTAGCAAGAACACAATCTGCGCTAACAATGTGGAGTTCCATGGCCGTTCTTACAGCTGACCTGGAAAATGCATAAAATACTTTTAAAAAATGTATAACACAACCTGTATAAATCCTGACAATTTTAACAAGCAGACCTTCTTATTAATTATAATATGAGATAGTACAAATCAATGGCTATTCAGAGACAACAGTTAGCTTATGGCTTAAGGGGTGCACAAAACTTTTCAGCATTATTATATTTTTTTACTTCTCACATCTTATTGATTGACCAAATAAACTGGATACAACTAAACAAAATTTTTATTTTTTAAGAAGAATTTTGTTTGTTCCAAGAAGTGTAAAAATATATGTGAAATTTCGAACTGAGACGTATTACATAACGTGTCAACACACTACGGTGTTCCATTTAATGAGTCTTAGGCAAAGCCAAGACGAGATGGGCCACTAGTATAATATATGTGCTAATTGTGTGGATGATTTTTAGCTCTAGTACAAACAAATTTTCCTGTTTTGTAATGCAAATTGTTATTATTTCAGCATTTGCGTAAGCTAGTTGCTAAAGTGTAATGTTTTATCGTATTATCTTTCTAACAAGTGTTATTAAAAAATAATTCTTTTTTTTTTTAGACACAAAATCGATCGATTGAAAAATAAAAGCTTGTACTTTATGTACTTATAACATTTATTGTAACATTTTCTCTAAAAGATAATAACTTTTTAATACAAAAATTGACCTAACATTTCTAGCGAGAGTGTTCACTTAGGCCAATTTACTTATCTTCTTTTTTTCCTTGTCTTGTAAGTCAAAGGTAAATTTATTACGTCTGATTCTGATTTTTTTGCTATCAGAAAAGTGGAGTAAACATGTTAAACTGCAAGGAAGCTCTGATCTGTAGAAGTAAGTCACTGTCAAAACGAGTTTTATTACTCTTTGTAAGGTGCAGCGATAAGCGTGACAATATAGTTACTGTTGTTTGTCAGTATTTCCGCACGTTAAAATTTATTTTTTAGCCAGTTGTGTGTTTAAATAATAAATGCCTCATAATACTTGTGCCGTAGTATTTTGTATAAAGTACAACCATTATTCTATAAATTGGAGACTTATCCAATAGATTTTTATTAATATGTGTAGTGCTATTCGGCAAGTTCTCAATGCTTCTGTGTATTGATTTATAAACAATGAGAATTTGCAAGGCTCAGTCATACTACCGTCAAAAGAAGGTATGTTATGTCAGCCATACATAACTTTTCTGTCCTAGAAATAATTAGTTTAGAATTTTTTGTCGTCAAAAAAATAGTTTGAAAGAGTATCCTTTTAGATCTAAATGTAAATTTCTTAGAACTGGTATCAAGTCGATGGTATAGTTACTAAATTATTTTATTCATCCCAGATTTGTGATCAATATCATTATCTTAAGATGCTCTTGGTTTTAAGAAGGTTGAGATCTATAGGTACGTTTATGAAGTTTGTCACAAGTTATTGCTCCTTTAATGTATTGGAGGGTCAAATTTCAGGTCACTTAACTGAGGAACAACTGCATTGTCAGCTTTGGATGATAACTCTTTTATATAAACTCTTGGAGTCTCTTTTTTTCGTCTCACTTTCTATCTTTCTGCTGTAGCAGATGCATCTAAGTAATCTTTTTCTTCTTTTAAACTCCATAGTACTTTTTAAAGTGCTTTTTTAGTTTATTTTTTACAAACAAGCTTAGAATAACGTACATAACAAACTATTTTTTAATAAAAGTGAAACCTAGGTTAGTTAAGGGTTATTGTTAGGAAGAATATCATATGTACAACCTTCTAACGTAAAAAATTTTTCAACAACGAAATAATTTCTGCATGATAAATTAACCTATTTAATTCTAAGTAATCAAAACTTACCTTTTTTTATTNCCAAAAACCATTAATATCTCAAATTTTTGATACCCTACAATTCCAAAAATATTGAGAAAGACGTATACCTTTTTTTGCAATATAGAACCAATAAAAAATTTTAGCTAAATAAAAAATATGTTTTTATCTTTTTTCCAAAATCTGTCCGGTTTGTAAAAAAATGACCCTAGTATGTAAATTCAGATATTTTCACTTGTACGTACCAATTTCATCCAAGTTCAGTCCATATACGTCAAAAGAATCTGCAAAATAAACGTTTCCATAGCCATGGCGACCAATTGTAAAATGAGGAACAAAACACGTTTTATCTGTTACATATTCGTCTAATTTATTTAAAGGTGGTATTGTGTAGTAGCCATGACGTTGTAATTGAATATTAGTTTTAATGTTTGAATTATAAGATTGTTTTTGTTGAGCTGTCATTTGAAAAGGATTACTTGGCAAAGGACTATCTTCTAACTCAGAGTTTGTAGAATGTTCTTCAATTGGAATTTTAAAGTCTCTTGTTTCTATTAAATCTTTTTTAGTATTTGATAGTGTGCAAATCTGAGTGCTGCCACGTGATTGAAATTCTTCTACAGTGTTGTTCAAATTTTCTACCATTGACGATGAGTTTAGAGATTTTGAACAATTACTTGAATTGGCTTGATACTTTTCATTTAAATTTGTATTCATTCGAGGAATATTCGATTTCAACCAAGAGGTAGATTGTCCTGAATTCAACTGTTGGTCATTATTTTGTAAATCATTTTCTTTTTCAGGATCTGCATAATCTGTTTCTGCTGAGCTAAGGTTACATTGTTCAGCTGAATTGATTTCATCTATTATATTGGTAACGACTAATTTTGGTTTTAAAACTAAACGCTTTGCATGAAGTCGAGGTTGAAATGCTTCAACTAATGGACTCTCCTCTTCAAGACCATCAAATAAATTTTTCTGAAAAAACATATAATGACGTACATTCAAAAAAAGGCATTTCATTTGATAAATAAACGTTATTTTACATTTTAATTAAACCAAGACATATAAAGCATTCTCCGTAAAAACTTCAGACAGCAAATAAGTAATAAAATGCTTATCTTATACAATTAGTGCAAAATAAGTGAAATTACATCATTACTAAGTCAATAATATAGGGCAGCTTGGAATAAACATATCAAATGCAAGATTTCAGTTGCAGTTTACGACCTTTTTTTTATCGTCAAGGGTTACTAACAACTATTTTGGTGAAAACTTAAAAAATTGTTCTGTCGTAAAAATCAAGTAGTACATAAAATAGTTGATAAATTACTTTGATTTTCACGTAAAAACAAGATTTGGTAATTAGTCCATCAAAAAAAAGTCTTGATTTTTGTTCCTTGTTTTTATTCATAAGTGGACTTTTGTCTCGGTCATAAGGAAAACTTTGTCGAATGTGTATAAAAAATATTCTCTGTACATACAGAAGATGATCGAAATACGACACTTTGGAAAAATATTAACAAATGCGTGTGTAATTAGTCGTATCTTAGACAAATTTTGACAAATTTTCGTCATCTAGAGCTATGAAATTTCATGTTACATCTTTAAAGTAGTTAAAAAATATTAATGTACTTATGTAATTAGTCGTATCTTAGACAAATTTTGACAAATTTTCGTCATCTAGAGCTATGAAATTTCATGTAATAACTTTAAAGTAGTTAAAAAATAACGTGTATAGCTTTTTTGCTTTTAAATACAAATTTACTTACTTACATGTATATCACATACTTTGAATGAAAAAAAAAATTTTACAACAAGCATTATTTACACACAAATCACTTAGCCAGTTTTTATTCTTCCTAAGTTACAAGAACAGTAAGAAGTACTTAAGTTTTTGAATGTATCCAGTGAGAAACTGTCTTTATTTTAAAAAAATCTGATTTTTTTTTTTTTATGGAATTTGGTGAAGGTTTATTCATTGTATGTTCACATACACATATACTAAAAATGTTTTAGTTTAAATGTACTAATACTTAAATTAACTGAAGGATTGAGATTCCGCTAAGTAAAATGAGTGATTGATGTAAAACGCTTTTTAGCTAATATTTTAATTGAAGAATTTAATATTAAATTATATAAGACGATATTCTATGACTTGTTGGGCCTCGAAATTTGCTTAAATCAGAACGACATAATTTTTTCACATAACTAAGACACACAGTCCATTCATCTACTTTTTCTGTTAGTGTACGTTATAGCAACAATAACAACACCTTAAATTTTAACTTGTGAATCTGTGTATTTATAATACCAAGGTATCGATTGCGTTAGCTCTGAAGCGATTGTAGGACCAGCAAGTTATGAGATACTGTTATGAGTAATGCTCTCTATTTACTATGGATATAATGGAAAACATTAGTGACAGTATATAAAGAACATTAACTTCAGGGTGTATTGCCATTAATCTTGGAACATTTTATGGTCTGATTAAACTTGTTGAGATAAAAAAAACCTCATTGCACTTTTCCGATAAGGTATGTAGTTTAAAAAATACAACAAATGCAGTGTTTCCAAAATTGACTAATTAACAAGAGCTACGTAATGTACTGGCGCGATTAAACTTATTATAAAACGAGGAGACAGGTAAGCAGTAGAGTAAGGCAAAAAAAGTAAGACTCTGTAGTAAATAGTGACGTTAATCAAATTGAAGTAGAGGTGGATACAGTAGGTATTTTACCTACTTCAGGTAAAAAAAATGTGTCAGGCTTTTTTAAACAATAGAAGACTATAACTGCAGTCAACAATAAACTGAACGCAAGGTAGTAGGTATGCAGTGACTTTTTTTAAAATGGGCGCTTAGTCTTTGTTTTGATAGAACTAGATAATCTACTTAACAAGAATATAAAAAAATACAAGTAGTAAGAAATTAAATTATTATGTCAATTACTTCACACACTTTTGATAGCATAGTAAACAGTTATTCTTGGTATTATGTTACTAGTTCATAATCTATTAACATGTAACTAATCAAGTATCAGTACCAAGTATGTGAGAAGTTTTTTATCACAACTTCATAATTAGTGTCTTAATTCAATGAAAATATAAGTTGTGATTGATGGTGTGGACAAGTTCCACTGCAACGTAATTCTATACTATTTTCCGCTGATTATTAAATTAATAGGCTTACACGTGCGACGAGGCGCTAGTATGAAGACCACGCGTTGGTAATCTTTGGTATCGGAAGATGGTAGAAAACGTACGTATTGACCAACGAGGACACCTGCGATGGAAAATTGTGGAGGAATACCTATTTGCGTATCACCTTGACTCCACGATTGATGGGACTCTCAGTGACACAGAAGCTCGAAAGCTGGTGGTACCTAACGGCCAGAACGACCAAGTAATTTATGAGTATTATTATATACCCTCTGTCAGATATCTTGGCCGTAAAGAGACATTCGCAAGTGTGCCCAGCTAGACTACTGACCGAGGTACTACCATGATGTAGCGCAATTCATGCGTAGCTTCTCGGTTTACCAACAAATTATGGTGGACCAGAGGCTAGCCTAGAACTCATGGTGCTTAGAGTCCTCACCACCCCACAGCAAGTAGTGGCAGCTGACATAATGGGTCCCATACCCGGAAAGTTGCACAATCACGAGTTCCATCTTGTGATCAAGGACTTGTTTATCAGGTAAGCCAAAGTTGTACCATGACGATGAGCCAGCAAAAAGGCTGTTGAGAGCACACTAAGAAATCGTGTCAAAAGCTGCCATAGAAATATGCCGAAAAAATCGTATCCATAAAATACATTTTAAAAAATCCAAAAAAAAATGTCAAGGAGATCACGGACAAGACGTTTTAGTCAATGCCACGCCACATTTCTCTTAGCTACAGTACGCCATCTATGCTGAGTTTGTAGACCATAGAGACCTCACACGAAAATGCTATGTAAAGCTCTAACACTTTTGGGGTTTTTAGATACTTCAAATTGATGGTATGTATAATAAATATGCCTTAATAGTAAATAATGAATGAGCCTAAAAAATCGTACCCACAAAATATATTTATGACAGATCTGAAAGTATATGTAAGACTTTCATTAACATAAAAGTAATTCTAAAATTTTTTACAACTAACCTCATACCACCATCATTTTCTCAATAGCTTTCAGGTAGCTCTTGATGTCGTAGGGTTCATAGTTAAGTACAATTCTTTAGAACTGCATTTGCGCTTTGACCCATTCATTTTGTAGAGTAATCTTGACTTTTCTTCCGAAAAAAAACTTGATGGTTGCGATATCTACACCTTTTTCCTCTTAAAACAAAGCTCAATGCTAGAGTGCAGGTCAGGGTAGTCTTTGGTCATGAGTTAACGAGATCTATTATGACAACCCTCGCACGCATTGTTCGTTTTTGCCAGATCTTTGCAAGCCGCATCTATTATTTCTATTTCCAGACTAAATATTATACTTATCTTCTAGCTCGTGCTGAATTACCATTCACATACGTGGTATTACAATAATCAATAAAAATTCCCATTTCTTAAGCTGTGACAGCTTTGATATGTGCGACATAAGATTTAACGTCATAAATCAGTGCAAATACTAGAGCTGCAAACATGTACGTAAAGTCTTTTACCCTTCTGTACTCTTCATTATTATCAGCTAATTGGAGCACTTTTTCTAGAAAATGAGGGAACAGACCATGGCTTGAATGCAAGATGCCAGATGCAAGTGTAAATCGTCATGTGAGAGAGCACTTACGTACATTCATTTATAATTACAAGCTTAAAATCATACGCAATTGTTTTTAATTGGCAATCTTTTCTTCCGTACTTGGCTGCTTTTGATACAAGTTCTTTAAAACTACTGCGTATTCAGTTAAAAGTATTTCTGGAAACATATTTTATCACGCTGCATACTTCTACAACTATAAGGTGTATCATATATATCTTTTATTAAAATAAGGTTAGGTAATTGATTGTTTTTTCTTACATGACGTATTGTTTGTTTTATACTTTCTCTGTTTGGCACATAGCAAATCACTTCTGCGTTAACTTCTAGTAATTCTTCTCTAAATTTTGCTGCCAGAGAATTATCGGAATAAGTTGCAGCTTTGTGGCTCAGTTTTCACATTTTTTTGCAGCTTTAGCTTTCTTACAATTTGGAAGGTATGTATATTTAAAATTGTCTGGGCATTTTATGATACTAGCAACTTTTTTTTATCTTATTTCTGAGGGTTACATAGAGAGGCTTTTGCTGCATATTTCTGATCTCACAATCTTTTTACAATTTCAATACGTACGGAAGTTTTTTGCTCTCCATTTTACATATGAGGAGAATCACGTCAACTGCCCCAGGGCTGCTGTGGACGGCGCGTGCGAGCGTAAAACACGACGTTCTTAACTCGTCGTTTTGGTCTCAAAACCTTAATAAAAAAATTAGTAAAACACATATCTTATTAAAATACTCTTGAGTATTTTTTTAAGCTTTTTAGTGGCGGCATCTGTTTTTTGAAGTTCTGCCTCCATAACCTCAAAAAATTTAAAAGTTCAAGAAACACGTGATATTTTCATGCTCTTCAGCTTTTGGCATTTTTTGGACTATCTACATCAAAAGATGGGACATTTTTACGTAGATATCAACAATTAAATGAAAGTTTTTTTGTTTTTACGTAGTATTTAAACGGCAAACGAGATGGCACAAGCCGCTGCGGCTGCGCTGACAGCGAGTCTGCCGCCCACTATGTGCTACAATTAGACTAGTCTTTCCAGCTCTGTATGTATTGGCAATGTAAGCAATTGTGTTTTTTTTTTCAATCGGGTTACCACGACAGTCTATATGCCTTGTCATCGGGGCCACCCATTTACCACCTATGTGTGAAGATGTCTTACCGCACTTATTTTCAACCCTTTCTACGGATATCATACTTGGATCCATGGGCACACTGTGAGTATCTCCAGTGAAACATCTTGCCAGTTAAGCTGACACTCTCCGCACCATTGGTGCATCGGGTCCCATCGCCACTGTTTAAACATTACCCACAGAGGAATCCATATTTTAGGACGTCCACTCCTCACTGGTTAAGCCAGCGCTCTTTGCTAAAGCATCGGATCCAGGTTAATTAGCATCCCCAAAGAAGTCCCATGATTCAGGAATCACTCCTTGCCGGTAAGGCCGGCGATCTGCCTGACACCTGGCATCAGATCCGCTAATCCCTACTTATAGCCTTAATACTATTTTGCATTCACCCAGGTCCAAAGACCTGTGGGGCAAGGAAAAAATCCTGGAATTATTCTAAAGGAAAATTCCAAGGGAAAACCCATCCCAAAACAGCCGGGGTTTCATAGGAACTGTTCTCGATGAAAATAGTTTTTAAAAAAATCTGCATTTACCGAGAATCAAACCCCCAACCCCTAGAACCGCGTTGTATCAGTAACAAGCATGCTTAACACTAAGTCAACGCCGCTCCTGGTAAACAGTTGTTATTTAACAAGCGTTTGCAATGCATGAGTAATAACTTTTTTAATAAAATTTATTTATGCATTTAAGAATTTTATAACAATAAGTCAATAGTAATGAATGTCCATAAAATATTTAATACTTACATTTTTTATTTATTTAATAATAAAAACACTGNTAATTTTTTGAAGATTTATATTAAAAATTTTATATTGATTACTTAAAGACGTTAACTTCAGCATCAATTAACTTCAGCGCTAGAAATGTGTTCTTTTGGTTTTAAGGCAGTTTTTTCATATTTACATTTGCTACTCTGAAAAACTTTCGTTTCTTCACAGTGATTTTTTGCCCAGTTAAAAAGATTTTCTCCTGTGAAAATGTGATTGCCTGCAGAGAGTTGCAAACTCGTCCTTCTAGCGCTACGTTTTATATTCGCTTATCTCCCATTACACGCTCTCTTTTCATGAGCGGTAGCGTGAAAATGTCACTCTGCTGAATTTCTAAGATCTTTTTTGTGATTTAAAAGAAGATGGAAATAAGTTTTGTTTCTAAAATGTTGTGATGCACCATCACTCATGTAATACATATTTTTTGGATGAAATAATTATTTTGAATGGTCGACGATGATTTTTTGATAAGCGAATACGGCAATTGTGTCATGTCAAAGGTTATCAGATATCACTGCCAAGCTTTTATGCATAATTTTGTTAATTTCCTTATAATACAGAACACACGTAAATATCGTCGCTTGGTTGTTATCCCAGTGGAATGACTGGGCTGCATTATAAATCACAAACGGGTAATTCTCCGTGAAATTAAGGCTTACTATAAATTTACAGTCGAGTATATTATTTCTTAAATTTTTCACGAATGACGATTATGTTTTAGCAAAATAATCATGTGTTTTCAACTTCATTAATTTTTACCATGTAAATCCAAATATTCACGAATTTGCACTGTATTTCATGTTATCGTGCAGCGATCAGTTTGCGCCCATAATCCATGACTTACTTCAAAAACACCTTCAGCTTTTAATGAATGTAATAGTATACTTCGTAGTTCTCTGAAATTGGGACAATCTAAACGATCTTCTAAAATACAATTTTCTGAAAGATTATCGCAAACAATGGCGTTTGTACAGTCCGTGAAATTTTTAAGAGGTATGTCCGTGGGTTTAGTCAATTGCTCTAAATTTATTGTATCAAACATCAATTTCACGTTTTCGTGATGCACGCATACGCAAACATTGTGTGTACCACTATTTCCGGCTAAAATACAGTGTGAAGGCCTGAACTGCACAAATTTGGTGAGACCCACTTTGACATTCTCATTTTTCTCTTTAAATAAAATAAATAATTTGTTTTCATTTCCGAGTAGTAATCGTGTTTGAACATGCACCCATGTACCATCATCCTATTTGACTGAAACATAATCTTTCAATTCCGGCATTCAACGACTTACACTATCGTTCTCATGAACATTTTTTGTGCAGTTTTCAACGTTAGCAGATAAAAAATTTTGTCTTTTTTTTATCGGGTGATGTAAGTATGCTATGTTCAGCAACTAAATCTAAAGCTTGTCTAGCTTCTCTTTCCGTGCAACCAAATTCTTCCACACGAAAATATGTCTTCATCTGAAAGCTTGCGTACGAGATGCGCTCATCCACATATGGTATGACGTACTCAGTTATTAGAACGAACAATAGTCTGTCCCTTAGAATCTGAGGTACCGAACACAAAAGAAATGTGATGTCTCCTAAAACCTTGTGTACGATATGTGCTCACCCATAGATGGCATGACGTTCTCGGTTATTAGAGGGAACGGTAGGCGGTACCCTTGAATCTGAGGTACCGAACCTGGAATGCATGCGCACGTTATGCGAATAAATTGATGACTGAGTCAGATTATCTGAGGTACAGAAACAAATATATACTTGAGGTACTGCTTCCTCTATTATTCTAGTACGTCGTGCCATCTATGAGTGAGCGCATCTCGTACGTCAGGTTTCAGAGAAAAACATTTTTCCGTGCATAAGATCTCTTCGGTTCCAAAATTTCGGGGCGAGAGTGAGCAACGTGATTCTTTCTTGCTTACCGTTTGATAATGCAAATTTCTCTATGATTTGCTCCAATGCTGCAATGCCTGCTTTACTATATTTATCATCTTAAATTTTTTTTAGATTTATACTTATAAGCCTGAACCTTGCACTTTACAAAAATCAAAGCATCATGTCAAATAAAAGGAAAGGTTTCTGTCAAAAATTGCGGAAATTTAACTAGATTCTTCTCGACTTTGTGAACTGCATTATCATTTGATATTTATTTATATTCAATGGATTACAACATTTAACCATCTTGAGTACTTATTATTAAAAACGAGTTATAAAACACGAAATCACTGCTCAAATAAACTATCGATAAATGTGTAAGTATAAAGATCACTTCGATTCTCTGTTACAATCACATAACCTACGTAAAAAAATTTTTAAACAAAATTACATTGAGAATTGAAAATAGTACCGAAACCTTTAAAAACTAAAAACTTAAGATAGCATAATTTTGTGGTTTCAACATAATAAACGTTGTCATACAAAGCAACAATTAAAAAGGTTCTTGCAATGTGCAAACCGCCACAGTTAGTTATGTTTGTTTACATACAGTCAAAGAAATGGCAGGAGACAGCGCTCAGTGGACCCACTGCCAGCACTGTCATTTAAATACTACGTTAAAATAAAAACCTTTTTTTTTATTGTCAGTTTATACGTAAAGAAGTCTCATGTTTCGATGTAGACAGTCCCAAAAATGCCAAAAAATGAAGATCATAAAGATACATTGTATTTTTTGAGCTTTTGCATTTTTCGAGGTTATGGAGGCAGAATTTTTTTAAACCAATACCATTAGTAAAAAGCTGAGAAAAAAATACATAAAGGTATGTGTTTTAATAATTTTTTTATTAACGTTTTGAGACTGAAACGACAAGTTGAAAACGTCGTGTTTTACGCTCGCACTGGCCATGCACAGCGGCACTGGGGCGGTTGACGTGATTCTGTATAAATAGCCGTCAAGGCACCATTAAAATTCATGTTCTAGTTATGACTCTAAATTCCTTTTTAATTCCTAAAAGTTTTACTTTGACACAAAAAATTGTAATCAAAAAAAATTTTATAAAGAAACAAAAATTTTTTGTCGACAACAGATATTGTGACAGTTATGCAGACATGGTTAATAATCAGACAAACTGAATATATCGAGATTTTCTATCAAATACAAGTTTTCCTAGTCAACTTGTCTTTAATAAAATCTAGTAATGTGTTAAATAAATAATATATATAATAAATTGTGTGTGTATACGCAGGAACGCACGCGTGTTTGTGGGTTTGAACTAGTAGGGCTACCCCCTTGAGCGATTTGCGTGCCAAACTCTAAAGTATTTATTATTTAAGGGTTAAATAGTGATACAAAAACGTCCTAAGAAGAACGTTGGTGTAATAAAATAATTTATGGCTTCTAAAACGTAGAATAAATCAAATATATCAAATCCTTAAAATGTGGACTCCCCGAAATAAATGTACCCAAAATTAAAATTTTTTGAAAAATTTAAAATAAATACGAGAAACGTTAGATTAATGTTGTTTAAAAAGACAATCAAAAGTTATATTATACACACGGTATTAAAAAGTGATGTAAATTCATCAAAGTGTAAGTATCAAAAGTAATAATCAATTTAATTAACGTTTCAAATCGAATATTAGCTTGCCAAGGCAAGTTGTTTTTTTAGTTAAAACCACTTATAAGTGAGAAAAGAAGATTAAAAAAAGACGCCATTTTAACTAAGCCTCAAACCTTAATCTCTTCTTTGCTAGAAAAAATTTTGAAACGCACTCTAAGGCAAAAGCCTCTCTATATAAATTTTAGAAGTCAGATGAAAATAAAGTTGCCACTATCATAGAAGGCCCAGACAATTTTAAATATACATACCCTCCAAATTGTAAGAAAGCTGAAGCTGAAAAAAAATGTGAAAACTGAGCCACAAAGCTGCAACTTATNAACAAAAGAATATGTATGCAATTTTATATACAATATTGCGTCATTTCATACAATTGTTCTTGTACAGGCTTTAAATTTTAAAATAAATTATTAAACGTATTGACCTCTGTTGTTATTTATTGACAATTTATACTACATCCTTATTAATAATATTTTATTACTTTTAAATATTACAAAATATGCCATATCTTCAAAAGGCAGCAAAGTAAAGCAAAAATAACAAGTTTTATAAATTTACTCGTGCCAAACTCTAAAGTATTTATTATTTAAGGGTTAAATAGTGATACAAAAACGTCCTAAGAAGAACGTTGGTGTAATAAAATAATTTATGGCTTCTAAAACGTAGAATAAATCAAATATATCAAATCCTTAAAATGTGGACTCCCCGAAATAAATGTACCCAAAATTAAAATTTTTTGAAAAATTTAAAATAAATACGAGAAACGTTAGATTAATGTTGTTTAAAAAGACAATCAAAAGTTATATTATACACACGGTATTAAAAAGTGATGTAAATTCATCAAAGTGTAAGTATCAAAAGTAATAATCAATTTAATTAACGTTTCAAATCGAATATTAGCTTGCCAAGGCAAGTTGTTTTTTTAGTTAAAACCACTTATAAGTGAGAAAAGAAGATTAAAAAAAGACGCCATTTTAACTAAGCCTCAAACCTTAATCTCTTCTTTGCTAGAAAAAATTTTGAAACGCACTCTAAGGCAAAAGCCTCTCTATATAAATTTTAGAAGTCAGATGAAAATAAAGTTGCCACTATCATAGAAGGCCCAGACAATTTTAAATATACATACCCTCCAAATTGTAAGAAAGCTGAAGCTGAAAAAAAATGTGAAAACTGAGCCACAAAGCTGCAACTTATCCCGATAATTTCCTGGTATCAAAATTAAGAAAAGAATTACTGGAAGTTAACTCAGGAGTGATTTGTTATGTGCCAAACAGAGAAAGTATAAAACAAACAATATGTCATGTAAGAAAAAACAATCAATTGCCTAACCTTATTTTAATTGTAGATATATATGATACACCTTATAGTTGTAGAAGTATGCAGCGTGATAGAATATGTTTCCAGAAATACTTTTAACTGAATACGCAGCAGTTTTAAAAAACTTGTATCAAAAGCAGCCAAGTACGGTATAATAGGTTGCCAACCAATAACAATTGTGTACGATTTTAAGCTTGTAATTATAAATGAATGTACGTAAGTGTTTCCTCACGTGGTGATTCACACTTGCATCTTGAATCTTGTATCTGAGCCAAGGGCTGTACCCTCATTTTCAAGCAAAAGTGCTACAAGTAGCTGATAATAATGCAGAGTACAGAAGGGTAAAAGACATTACGCACATGCTTGCAGCTCTATTATTCGCACCGATTTATGACGTAAAATTGTATGTTGCACAACTCAAAGCTCTCACAGCTGAAGAAATGGAAATTTTCGTCCATTATTTTTATGCCAGGTATGTTGATAGTAATTCAGCATGAGGTATAAGATGAGTATGATATTTTGTTTATAAATAGAAATAATACGATGTGGCTTGCGAAGATCCGGCAAAAACGAACAATGCGTGTGAGGATTGTCATAATAGATTTCGTTTACTTATGACCAAAGACTACCCTAACCTACACTCTAGAATAAAGCATTCTTTTAAAGAGCAACAAGATGTAGATATCGCAATTATCGAGTTTTCTTTCGGAAAAAATGTCACGATTACTCTACAAAATGAATGGGTCGAAGCGCAAATGCAGTTCTAAAGAATTATACTTAACTATGAACCCTACGACATCAAGAGCTAAATACGAGACAAATAAAATACCATACGTATTAAATTTTAAGTTGTACTACATTTTTATTTAAACTTTATTTTATCAATCTATTTCATAGTTAAAAATATTGACAAGAGCTCCATCTTGGCAAGTAAAATACTCAATAAAAATATTGTTTCTAAGTGGAAGAATCGTAGTTTGTGTCGTGTACGTGGCTGCAAAAATACTTAATTGCAATTTTACAAGTGTTCTGTGGCTTTAACAAAGTTCAAACACTTAGCAGCTGTTCGTGAAAAGTGACTACAAGCTGTAAATTTTCAAAATCTTGATGTATTACTTAGAGAGCCAAAACTCTCAATACTTTCGGATGTAATGGTCATTTTATTAACAAAAAAAAAATCTAATAATTTTCCCGAAACTTTATTTTAAAGAATCAGTTAATGTAAATGCTGCAAAACGCAGGTATACATTTTAATTGAGAAGAATGAAAAAGTCTATGACAGATGAAAAGTTGTCAGACTCTCAATCTTGTAACAAAAAACTCAATACATCAAGCCTTACTGCATCAACATGCTTATCAGAAATTGCAGAATTTAATATTAAAAACAATGAAAGTTTTAATGAAATAGCATGCCGTAGAAATAATACCATAAAAGCTGCTGACAATTGTATAGAAGGTAATGTAACTTTTGAGAAGGAACATGCTAAAGATTTTTAGAACGAAGTTTTTCATCGTCGGGTACGATGGGGTGTATTCTCCCCAGGTGCTTTCTGATGTTTATATGGAGGGCTGAGAACGTGTAAGAAAAAAAGCGTGCACTTTTAGTAGGGAATGTAGGGCAGCAGTGATGACAAAGAGAGAGAGGGAGAGAGTGAGCCAGCCAGCCAGCGCAGAGACCCATCAGCAGAAAAAGTAAGAAGAAAGCGTGCACTCCCATTTTTTCTGGCTAAAAAAAAACAACCAAATTATAGAGAATCTGATTACGAATTGAATGCATAAAGAATTTTCGCAAACGAATGTTATAAAAATAAATGGGACTACTTTTTTGGTCTACATGCATACACACGATCGTGTCGTAGTGTGTTACTGTGTGCAGTATCCACGTATACAATGTATACATACACGTACGTATGTGAGTGTAACTTGTTTACAGAATTATGGTCGCAACCATGGATGTGTGTATATATATTAAGTGTGTGTGTGTCTTTTTGCTTTGACAAATATGTTCATGCTTGCCTGCGCGCAAGTGTATATAATAACGTAGTTAATAATAATACTATACGTACTATTTCATAGTATTATTTTAATAAAGTACATTAAGATACAACTTTTGCATGTATGGCAGATCTATGCAGACAGCCAGTATTAATTTAATGGGTTTTAATAATATTTTATTACTTTTAAATATTACAAAATATGCCATATCTTCAAAAGGCAGCAAAATATATATAATAAATTGTGTGTGTATACGCAGGAACGCACGCGTGTTTGTGGGTTTGAACTAGTAGGGCTACCCCCTTGAGCGATTTGCGTGCCAAACTCTAAAGTATTTATTATTTAAGGGTTAAATAGTGATACAAAAACGTCCTAAGAAGAACGTTGGTGTAATAAAATAATTTATGGCTATATTTGCAAAATTATTACAAATATGTATGTATTCCTTGGTTTTTCTCAAACAATAACCTTAAAAATTATTTTAAAAACTTTCCGAGCCCTTTATTTATGACAAATGTACAGGAAAGACATAAATATATCGCCGTAACCCACGAAAAAAAAATACATATTAAACTCACATGTATTTACTAACCTTGTATTTTACGGTACACATGAGATTTCTACATAAATACGAAAACTTTGTTCTTACCAGGGGACTCCGAGTCCCACACGCTTGAACTTTATTTGTACTTTGTGTCCCATTTGTGATGCTCAAACTCAAAATATCAGTTCAAAACAAAAAAAAACTAGTTTCTCTGGACACTCAAGTATTAAGACTCAGCAGGAACTTATTGATCTGACTGGTTTGTCTCGTAATGTGTTCCAATTATTATTAAACGTTCTGTCTACTAGTGTTCAGACTGGTGATAGCAGACAGCGAATGCGTAATAATAATAAACTGCTAATATTTTTAGTAAAAACGAAATTTGGATTAAGCTTTGTAGCAATTGATGTACTTTTTCCAATCCACAAAACAACTGTGTCTAGAATATTTCATTTTATTTTAGAAGTGCTAATTGTTGGATGTACTAATCTTGTGTTCTGGCATAGTAAGGAGAGCATTCAAGAAACCATGCCACCAGAATTCCTTCCAGAGTATAAAAACTTTAGGGTGATGAAAGATTTAACAGAATTTGTTGTTTAAAAATATGCTAGAGTGCAAAAAAGAGCTCAATTTTATTCTTACTACAGAAAAAATTAAAGAATGAAAACTGTTATTGGTTGTAGCCATTCTGGTTTAATTACTTTTTTGAGCAAATGTGATGGAGGCAGAGCAACTAATTCACAGATAATTGTCTCATCGGGTTTGCTTGAATTAATAGAACCTAATAATGTAATTTTAGCTGATAATAGAATTCCCCACGTAAGAACTTTTTTAGATAAAAAAGGTAAAAATGTACTGCTAGTTATGCCACCATTTTCACACGATGGCCAGTCCTCAGAGCAAGAAATAGAAGACACGTATAAAGTTGCAAAAGTCAGAACCCATGTACAACTGGTGATGCAACGGATAAGAACTTTTAAGATTATTGATAAGTTTTTATTTAACACGCTGCCTTACTGCGATAACATTATATTTATATGTTGCGTCCTAGTAAATTTTCAACGACTAATAATACGCGGTGCTAATGATAAAAGTACTTGTAAAAATATTTTTGATGTTTTAATACATAGGGTTGAAAAGTAAGCAAAACATTTTGTACTGGACCGTCATTTTCATATTTTTATGCAAAAAAAACGGTAAATAAAATTTTTTTTCAATATTCCGGTAATAGTTTTTAAAATATTGTTCACTTCTTTTTCATATATCTTATTTTTCATAGTTAACAATTTAATTAAATCATAAAGTTTTTAACATTATCGCAGCTTTTTTTGAATCTAATAATGCATTTAAAATACGTCAGTAGTTGTTGCAGCACTTTGGTCCGTCACAACAAACCCCCATTACCTATGTAGGAGCTTTCTATGATGAGCAAAGACGAGGCATGCGGAGCGGGGGACATACCCCCACCACAGTTGGGTTCCCCTCGCAACCTTATGCGTGCAGAGAGGGCTGCCCCTCTTTTTAGTTACTAGAGATGCTCAAATCTCTCTCTGGGTATGGGAATCCTTTTTATAATAATAGATTTCTTCAATAGAAAAAATCCAAAATATTTTTTAATTTTTTTTTTTATGACATCAAAATAAAATATTATTAATAAGGATGTAGTATAAATTGTCAATAAATAACAACAGAGGTCAATACGTTTAATAATTTATTTTAAAATTTAAAGCCTGTACAAGAACAATTGTATGAAATGACGCAATATTGTATATAAAATTGCATACATATTCTTTTGTTAAATATTCGCATTCCGTCAGGTCTATGGACATGACTTTTTCATACACACTCTCTAAATCTGAATTATTAATATCTCTTATAATTATCTTTACAATATCAGATCTATGATAATCGATTTGTGCTTTATACATAAAACAACTTTTTTCTAAAATATAATTTACAAATTTCTGCCCAACCATAGCCATCAAATCCGACAAATCACTCAATTCACGTCAATTACAATCAGTACATTTGACAATAAATTCACTTAACTGATCAAAGGTCACCTTTCTTAGAACTGAACTACGACAATATTGCTCCGTAACACTACTACTCACACCTTGTTTTCATCCTTCTTCAAGCTCAATAGCCTTGTTATAATAACTTACAGTAAACCTTACGGACCAGTTGGAGCCATAAATTTTGATGTCCTGGAAGTTGCTATACTTCGTGGTAAAATACTTCTCAATGTCTGTAAACGTCAATTTAAATTTGTTCCAATCCTAAATTTTGAAAGAAATCCCTTTGAAGTGTGTGCTCAATAGACGAACTACAGGTTTTCAATTGTCGGCAAGTTATTTCTGATATTTCAGACGTCCAGACCAACTACGGTTTTTTTGCCAAATTGTTTATTCAACCCGTTAAACTTGCAAAAAATCTGCGTAAGTGACTGCTGATACTGCTGTACGCTTGAGAGATCGATTGTTACCGACTTCCTAACCCTTTTTTTCTGGAACTCCATTTTTCTGTTTAATTGTATTGATGGTATGACGAGCAGTCAAAGGCTAACAACTAATCCAATTTTTTGATATCAGTCGTAGCTCAAAAGAAACAGTCTGAAAGATTTATTGAGGTGGTAGGTCACGTTGTAGCATGAAAAATTGCGTTGACAACACATTCAAGACAACGTTAATTAAAACAAGTATAATCTTGTATCACGGTTGGATGAAAAATGCTGAGTGTGAAATTTTTTACAATTTATAAACATTCAGAGGTAGGATCGCAAAACGCTGACATCGTTTATTTTTAGAGTTCATAATAATGTTACATTAGTACCTGTCACTAGATGTTTAAAAATACGCTGCAAATTAGAAGTATATTTATGGATACACATATGTCAAAGACATTTTACTGCGACTTTTTTGTAAATATTTTACCAGGCTACCTCTACCACCCGATACCGAGCTTCTCAAATTTTTTTTTGCAACACCTCAACAGAATGAAACGTTTGGCAACTTCTTTATTCTTTTACAAATCAGCGAAATAATTCATGAAATTAAATTCTTGAAAACTCAAACTGTTGCTCATCTAAAACAAAAATATGAAACAAAACTGTTTTTATACGTTTGAAGATATGCTTTGTAACTATTTGACATTCCAATACAGTTTTTTTACAATTTTCACGAAATCGATTACTGTTCTGCGGTGCATAAGATTAAATACCATAGCTATCAAAATATAAACCATTTAAATGTGCATCAACGTATATAGCAACCCAATGGCATCTGATCGGCTGGGAACACACTGGTGGTATGCGTTGTGATTTGCGACAGGATTTGCTCTATTTGTAGGGTGTCCATTACGTTTGCAGAGCCAAGATTTCAGTTAGGACCGTTATTCTAGGAACACCGATATTTTTAAAGATTTGGTTTTAATGCGTAATGCAATCAATATACTTCTGATGACAAATCTTTTAAAGTTGGAATATCAATGTCGTATTCTAATCTTATTACTCGACAAAGAACTATTTTATGTAAATCATACCCCTTCTCATAACTCCTTACGTCAATGTTTCTTACACTTCTTTCATAATCATTCAAAATTGATTTTAAAGGTACTTTACCCTCAAAGAAATCAAGTCCTTTATGATGTCAGAAAAATCAAATATTTTTTTCTTGCGCCTCTTTACTTAAATTTTGCAAGTGACAAGAAGGTGCCACTACCCAATGTGCGGAAAAGTCATTAATCAAAGCAACGATAGCAACTTTTTTCGGCACCGTTACGTCATTTTTCACCTTGAAATACTGAATGTCGACTATAAGGTCCATTGCAATTTATGGATGGTTGAGCGTAGCAGAAAAAACTTAACCAAGAGATAATTGTCATGTCCGAGCAGTAAGTGTAAGTATATGTGGTTAGTTATGCCTTCTAGCCGCTGAAGTTAACCATAATTTGACGTGACACATCAATTTCGAGAATATTCTCGTACTCGGCATACTGTATATAATTAACAGTCGAAGTTAGAGCGTCAACAAATCGAACGTCTTATCTAACGCTGCCATGTTTAATTCGGTTCCAAGGAAAACATTTGTTGGCCCATAACCATAGCGTTAAATTAAAAACAAAGAGGGAGTAACCATTGGGATAAGATTCGCGATCGATGTGATTTCCTTTATTGAGAAAGTGAACCCCAGTACCTAAAAATAAGGTATGATAATCATCTACATATAAATTGATCGTTTTAAAGTCTGGCTGTAATGGTTTGGAAAGAACTTAAGCACCACCAATGTACAAACAAAGAAAATAGACATTGAAATGATGAAAACTAAACGGCTTCATAGTGCAATTGCCATTATAAGCTTGATTTTAAACGAAACCGACGATTATCTGCTTAGGTAACTAACCCAAAATAGTATCATCTAAAGTTTCGCCATAAATACTACTATGCATCGTCACAGTTTTTAGATCGACACGTGTGAGAGGATATTTTGCTGTACTTTTTGACAGAGCTTTGGTATGGGCTGATAAAACAGACAGGCTTACTTTAACGCGTCTCATTAAAAGATTTGCTTCTTTGATGCGAATGAAAATTAAGTTTGAAGTGTCAATGAGACAAAATGCATCGCGAGATCTGACTGATTGCATTCTCACCTTGACGCCATTCATGAGTAATTTTTCGGATTGCACACATCGTAATAAAGATGACCAATCAGATCAATCGATTTCTTCCCTGGTATGAGTGTACGTCACTTGACGAGTTTCGCGTTGGCATCCAGCACATCATCCATCTTTTTCACCATATCGTCACACCATAATGCACTTACAAAGTGGGATGATTTTGCCGCAGGTCCGTAATTCAATAAAGTTTCTAAATACGCTTTGTGAGCGTACCCGTTGTTAGGAGGTGATACAGATTTTTGATTGAAAAACACAACGACTTGATTAAACAACGAATGCATACAATTATTTATTATTTCCGCCTTTGAGATTTTAGATGCTACGTCAGCATTTAATTTTTCATCCTCATTGACAGCCAACTTGACACAAAGATTGAGCATCGTGTGTTCAAGATTTATTCGTCACCATTACCTGGTACGACAATTCAATCGGTGAATCATCCGTGAGTGATCACATCGGATCGTCTTAAATCCAGTACAACCCCTCGATAATTGTTTGAGTCAGCGAAGTATCAAACAAAAGAAGCTTGGATCTTGAGCACTCGCATAAGTGACCGTGTAAAAAAACCATTTTTTAAAAAGTTAACTTTTAAAAATATCTCTCGCAATTTACTGTCCCTTTTTTTTTTTTTTTTTTTTTTTTTTTTTTATTATTCTCTTTTTCTTTATTAACCTTGCTTGCACATTTTCTTAGCTTTTTTTCACTCTTGCGCTGACCACGCCTTGACTGCACAGTGGTACGAAGCAATTGCAACTAAAATGGTTTATCAAGTCGTCCAACTTTATATCCCAATCCTTTCATAAGCTTGTCCAATTTGTCCTCGGCTTTTATCTTCACCGTATTACCAGACTTCATCACTTGCGCAGAAGATGGCACTTAAGACTCAGCGTTTGCACAGAATTTAGACCACCGTTTAGAAATGCGCTTCTCAATTGATTCACGCTTTTTTTAAGAAATAGAATCATTTTTTTGCGTGCTCCATGTTTGTTACAGCATTGACAACACTGTTTCGAGGAGCGGACACAACAAAGCAGGTTAGAAACGTCCCCCCTGTTATACAATGATTTTTTTCTTTGACGATAGATAAATTTTTACGTTCGCGAGCTTTCTGAAAACCCTGGCGTGTCTACGCAAGCGTTTCATGTGAGCCGCAGTTAGCTAAGCATTTCGTCCGAAAATCTTCAATGCACACTTGCAAATGTACTTGAGTAGCGTCTTATCGGTTTGCACAACAGTGCCCTTTATTATTTAGTGTCAAGATGATATAAAGCTCTCAAAATGGTGACGTGTCTTTAACCAAACGGGGAATGTGATTTTGGCACTATTACAACGATGCAATTATAACTTGGTTTGTCGCTTACTTTTATCTATTTTTTAGCAACGTATACGTACAGATACTCGTCATCCGGAAAAATACAAGTTCGAAATCGACAATTGTTTGGTGTATTTTGCTTGATCCAAGAAAAGGTAACGAAATAGCCTCAAAGTAGCGTTCCGATACGCTTTTTGCAAGAATCGACGGTTTTCCGGGCACACTTATCTCGAAAGATGTCGTATTTGTGCACGATCTTGTAAATTTCTAAGGATGACAATGTATTGTAAGTTCAGCGATATATCGTGTTGACCCTTACCTCGATGAAATATACTTTGCGTGATTAAAATTACGCTCAAATTGTTGTAATGACTACCTTTAGTTAATAAGTCGACGATACCGCTACTACCGGATGATTTTCACATGAAATATTTAATAATGACCAGTTTTTATCTATAATCAACTAATCGCTCTTTTGTAGTAATCCCTCGTAAAACTCAATATTACTTCCAAGATCGCGCTAACCAGACTGCTGTTCACTGTAACAAAAAATGACCCGCTTCAATTGAGTATCACTCATATGGTCAATGTGTTGTAAGAACCGTCTGACAAACATGGTTTTGCCACAATCTGTGCGTTCACTTAGTGTACACAATAACGGGTGTTGCCATCGCATATCCATACTGCCCAACTAAACTCTGCCGAAAAGCTGATTGACCGTAGAGGAGGCCCCCATGGGTTGCTTGCAAGACCACAAGCGCTTTTTAAAGGCTAGTGTAAAGGCGGTTTGCACGGCCGATTAGCTCATTTTGTCAGGTTTTAACGCCAATAGTTGATCATTCGTCTAAACGTGTCAGGAACTGGGTTTTCCCGAAAACAAAAAAAATACAAAAAAGGGGAGATCTTCAAAAATGAATGAAAGTATTAGTGGTGTATGCGTATAGGAACTAGAACTCTAAGAGTGCTGTCTGTATCCCCGAATAAAAACAAGCTGGATTGGAGGGCTGGCAAGGGCTGACCCTCCATCCAAGCCACTAAGAATCAGCCTTCTGTTTGGATATGGTGGTAACCTTGATAGGTCTTAACCACTTTTTACCATGTCGTATATAGAAGTAAGGGGCGATTATAAAATTCTCCTCAAAAAGATGAATCAAACTCTTACCAAATAAGCACCGGTATACTCACTAGTTATGTACGTTTACGTGCGGTGGGGTCTCTTCCTGGCTGTCGTGAGAGGCCTGGCAACGGGTAAGGCTGGGCGATGAGGCCCAGGTAAGTCTGGGTAATCGCATCTGATATGGATGCACGCCTCATAAACAAAATAGACGTGGTGGGCTGACTAACTTAGGCTTACTACCACTGAGGAGGTTGCATGGTGGCCCTGTAAGTATTTGTATACGCCAGTTCGTTTTGACGGGTCGTCTGCGCTGGTCGAGGAATTGTATGACTGGTACCTGTCTCGCTAGAATGACTGTAGTGTACCAACATCTACATACAAAACACACATACTTCACTTTCTCGCTTTCTCTGCACTGCGAGAGGGCAGTCTCTGCTTGTGGGACTGAGGGAAAGTGGTGACTCCTGGCCTACCCAAGCAAGTAGCACCCATTTTTGGCAACGTAGTAGAGTGCTGCTCTCGTTTTCCCCTTTTGAAAAAAAATTAGAGTGTTGGCCTTCACTAGTCAACACGATTTCAAGAGCAACCAAAAATAAAAAACGTCAATGTGAAACTAGTACCCCAGGCGGTAACCTCTTTGAGGGAATTCTCCGGCAATTCCGATCCAGTGCAAGCCCGGGTGACTAACGCTGGCCCCAAGGATTCTACGGTGGGACACAAAGACGCGTCTAATGGCCAAACAGGACTGTTAAATGTTCCATGGAATATTCTTACAAATGCAGATTGAAGCGCAGTCAGTATAGGCAGTAACTTTAGCGAGGGTTGTAACGTGACTGTTTTCAGTAACTAAACGCAAGATGAGCTTGCCTTACTGGTAAGTGAGGATGCAAAGTTAAAAGTAAAAAGAATGCAAGAGATTTAGCAAGTTTAATCTGCAACAAGAGAGATTAAAGAAACGCTTAAGGCAATTAGAAAAAACTATGGGAAAGCTGCGATCGCGTTATAAATGGTTTGAAAGCTGCGCTTAAACACTCAGAAGCAGCTGAGTTGACTAGAACAAGCGTCTTTTTGAAGAAAGAAATTGTAAGGAGAATTGAAAAAAAGGGTTTTAAATCCCTGCAATACAAAGAACATAAAAGAGATAATTTCCGACAACATGTTCAGAAAAGAACCCTGAACACTTTCTTAAAAAAAAAAGAACGGGTAAAAGGGAACAAAATTTTATTAGACAAAAAAAAGAAGATAGGCAGAGGCCAACAAGAAGAGGTTCTCCTGAACGACAGAAAAGACTAAGAGAATAGAGTTGACCCGACAACAACAGTACTAGTCAAGATGACTGAAAGGGCTGACTTTTGCTGATGTTCTGAAAACAATGAAGGTGAGTTTTGATCCTGACAAGGCCAATGCCGCAGTTGAAAGTGTTGTTACCATAAGGAAAAGAGACGTAGTGATAAAAGCCAAACGTGTAACGAATGCGATTTCATTCTCACAACAAACTCAAAAGTTGGTAGTTGGACAGAAAACTGTCAAAATAAGCACGAAAAACGTGATACTAAAGGTCTGAGATCTGGACGCTATTGTCGAGAAAGAAGAGTTTAAAGAAGCGTTCTTTCAGAAGCAACGTTTCTATTCTCAGCAACCAGATCCAGGAGGAGATCGCCTCTTAAGACAGGAATAATGCTGAGCTAATAGCGAAACGACAGCAAGAGATTGATGAAGTGTATTTAGATACAAGAGAAATTGAGAACACACTCGGAGCTATAATCGAGAAGTATGCAAATAGGGCAAACGTCATTAAGAAAGTCCTTAAAGCTGCTCTGAAAGACCTGAAAGCAGCTAAGGTTATCAGAAATGGCTTCTCTTTTGAAGAAGTGTTGTCGAAGAGTTGGAAGCAGTACTTTAAATCCCTACAGTACAGGAAACATGGGAGAGATAATTTCCAACAGCATATCCAGAAAAGAGACATTGCTCTCAAGTAAATAGAACCAGTTAAGAGGAACAGGAGAATCAGACAGCCCTGAGAAACGCCAACAAGCTCTGTTCTCTAAAAAAAATAGAACAAGCAGAGGTCAACAAGAAGAGGTTCTGCCGAGTAACAAAAAAGGCCAAAAAAACAGAGTAGACGCGATTATAACAGTATTGGTAAAAGTGGCCGGAGGGCAGACTTTTGCCAATGTGCTCAAGTCAATGAAGGAAAATTTTGATGCGGACAAGGCTGCTGTAGTCGTCCAAAGAGTTATCACTACCAAAAAAGAGACATGATGATAAAAGCTAAAGAAGAATGCACTTGCATTTTTGCAGCTAGTTAAAAAGTCGGTAGCTAGACAAGGAACGGTAGTAATAGGCAGCAAAAAGGTGACGCTCGAGGTTCAAGAGCTGGATGTTATGGTTGAAGGAAAAGAGTTTAAGGAGGCTTTTCTGAAAACTTTTGGATAACAGAGCTCGGAAGTCAGAGTAAAGCTTCTTAAACTCAATACCAGAGGAGAAAGAATGGTGCTTATGACGGCAGATAAGCTCACAGCTAGACAAGTGGAAATCATAGACAGGCTGAGAGTCAGCTTCGTAAGCTGCCAAATCCAGAGAAAAATTGCAGTAGCAGGATATTATAAATGCCTGAGGTATAGATTCTAAGGTTTAGGCAACTGCAGAAAAGAAAATGCTCGAAAAGGCCAGGAAAAAGGCACAATCAGGACACATCTAAGGCAAAAAACGCCTTTGGTAGGAGGTTAGGCTGATACAAACTCATTTTGCTCTGAGTTCATATATCTAGTAGCTAGGAAAATCATAAAGCATTTAGTGGCACTTGCAAAGAATGCAGCCTACCAAGAAGAGCTAGACATGTGTGCCAGTCCTCAGGGACCCTGAGTCCTTTTAAGGACTCGAAAAAATTGGCACCTTTAGCTATTAGTGGCAAACTTGCTCGCTTATGCTGTAAGATTCGATGTTATCCCTGGTGGCTCCACCCTGCAGTAATTCTAACGTGGTTCCAGGGTGGAACAAAAGCCACGCAGCATGGGGGGTTTTAGTGGGTATCAGTGGTCTAATAAAAAAAATCCACCGAGTCCCACACTACTGCTATTTCTGTGTTGTGCCTCAATACATTTTCCCTCTGTTCACAAGAAAAAAAAAAAAATCAAAGAAAATAAAAACTATTCTCCCTCTACGGTATGCGTGAACTTGTCCAAGACCGTACTATTTGCATGCTAGGTCAGGTGAGGTGGCTTTAAACTGACGGCATACTTTTTTCTTACACTTCTTTTGAATTTTCCATCCGTTAACATAATCCTTGAAACACTCTTAATCATAGAAACTGACATGCTTTTGTGCCACTGTTGGGTTTTCTCTTCTGGTTAGGGCTGGACTTAGCCATCTGCAGCCTTTTCCCAAGGGAAGGAGGTGAGAGTCAATGCGGTGACCAGGGAGGCCCGGGTATCTGGACTGTTGATAAAGTTGTATATCCTGAATCAAGAGAGATGTAACGAACCTTTTAATTAAGGAGTCTGGCCATTGAAGGATAACATGGAGGCCACTTTCAGTGCATACCAGCTGGTACTCTTCTGCATGGCCATGGCTTGTGAAGTGGTGGTTGTTTTGCCCTGGCTTGCGGTTTTGGTATGGCCCGACACGGAAAAACCTAACACCGTTACTTAAACATTACCCTATCACCTAGCTTGCTACTTCTGAGAACTTTCAAAAAATAGTGCTTAGCCGAGAGTATAAGGCTCGCCGTGTTTGCCGTGCAGTGCGATCCGTAAGCAGCCAAACGGAGCCACCAGATCTGAATCCACCCTTCAGGCATGTTTTGGGGGTGGAAGGACAGCCTCTCCTTGTTGAGGGATCCAGATAAGTTAGTGGGATCTTGGGATGAACTTTTTTTCTGTTTCAGAATGGCGATCAACTATGCAGAGGGAGAAGGGAGAAAAAAAGTTTTCTACGATTAACAAGTGGGATCTCAATTCAACATTATTGGAGGATGAAATCTAGGTAGAAAGCAACGCATGGCAGCGCTTCTTTCATGAAGAGTTGGACCTTATTATACGAGTGAAAAGGTCTATTGATCAAATGGCAGAATGCCTGGCCAATGTGGAGAAAAAAAATCAGCCCAGGCCTATCACAGAGGGTGTTGAAGCTGTGAAAGAGGCAATAACCATCTCCGGAAATAGATGAACGGAATGGTAGAGTTGGCGCTAAAATTTTTCTCATCTCTATATTTAAATAAGGATACGGGAGGAAAGAGAAAGAAAAACCTTACAACTCTTGGTCCCCCAGAACAGAGATAGCAAATCGGCTAAAGCCTGAGCTCCACTTTGTCTACTTCCCCACTGCAAAGACCAGAGGAAAGGCAGATAGAAAACCCGAGTTGAAAAGAGACACCATGGACTGTAGTTGAAGCGGAAAAAGCATGGAGGAAAAACCTATAGGGAAAAAGTAGCTAAATGAAACTGTAAGGAAGCAGCTCTGGCAAAAAAAGAAACCTGAGGCTGTTCTTGTGATGTTCAACGAAAGCAAAAAGTTTATGGATGTAGTTAAAAAAATGAAGGTGGTAGATATCTTAAAGCTTAGAGTAAGCGTGTCTAAGAAAGTGGCTCGAAACCAGTGGGGCTTATGAAGTCATCGCTTATGCAGAACGTTGTCGGGGCTTTTTTCCCAGTACATCTGGCAAAGAAGCAAACTAAGACAGCCGTAATTAACGAAGTTCCATTGTTTACGCAAATGGAACTATCAGTGGTTCTGTCAGCGCTGCCGAGACAAAAGCCCCCAGGTATGAACGGAACACCTAATGAAGTTCTCAAGATCATTGCAATGGAGAAACCACATGTTCTGCTGGGTATGTTAGATGCTTGTTTAAAAGTAGGCATATTTAGCTGGCTGTGAAAGATCTAACCCTCCGTTCTTCTCAACAAAGGTAAGGGTCCACCTGTGACCCCAGCGTCATTGTAGCCTTTGTGTGTGCTGGATGACTCAGCTAAAGAACTGGAGCGATTTATCCAAATGCGTTTATGAGGAGTAGTAAATCTGGCTGATAAGAAGCATGGTTTCAGAATTAACAGATCAACTTGCCATGCATTGAACAAGGTTCTGGAGTGTGTAAGACGGGTACGGCAAGCTCCTTACAAGACAAGGCATGCTTGTGTCCTGATCACCCTAGGCGTTACAAGTACTAGGAGTTAACTCAGCAAGATGGTCCGACACAAGAAAGGTACTCTGCGAACAGAAGGTACCGGCGTACTTAAGAAGGATTCTGAACAATTATCTTCAGGACCGTAAACTTCGATTCAACGCAACAGAGGGACAACGAAAGGTAAAATTAACGTCGTGAGTAGCTCAGTGCTTCGCACTCGGTCCGGATCTCTGGAACATTGTGTACGATGGGCTCCTGCACTTTAAAATGCCCAAGGGGGCTGGTGGGCTTCGCGAATGATATTGCCTTGGTCGTCCTAGCAAGATCCTGGACCCAAGCTGAGCTTCGGATCTAGTGGGGGACTTCTAGAGTGTCAGAGTGGCTGGAAAACCACGGCTTCGACCTGGCTGGCTAAGAAACGAAGATGGTTGTCCTCGCAGATGGTTTGGCGACAATTTTCGTCTGAACGTCGTGGGTGCGGCGATCTGCAATAGCTCCGTGGTCATTACCTCGGAGTGTAGGTAAATTTTCAACTCATACTGGGGAAAAACATAAAAAGAACCAAGAAAAAGGCCCTAAAGGTAACAAGGGCTCTGTCGCGACTAATGCCAAACATCGATGGGCCACAAGAATCCAAAAGAAGGCTTCTTGCATTGGTAGTAAACTCCATCATGCTCTATGGTGCGGAGGTCTGGGTGGATGCGCTGTTGATAACATTGCTTCAGGGCCACCTCGCGGGTCACCTGTACATAACCACACAGTATCTTCAGCTGCGGTAATGGTGATCACGAGAACTAAACTCATCGTTATTTTGGCGCAGGAATGAAGAGCTGGGCTTATGGCAGATGTGATAGAGTCAGACGACGTCAGAAGGAATAAAAGCGTGTGACACTGGCAACAGAAGTAAAATACAGCTGCTGTCGGTAGGTAGACACATCGACTTACACTGGTCCTACGTCCATGGCTCAGTCATAAAAACCGTGAGGTTAATTATTACCTCACTTAGCTTCTCTCGGGACATAGGCAGTTTAATACGTATCCTCACCGCATAGTGCTAAAATTAAAACCAAGTTGCGATTACTGCCCTGGGGTAAATAAAACAGCGTAGCACACTTCCATTGTGTACGGTGGCGCAAAAAGTGGCAGCTGCTAGAGAGCTGTTTAAGTAAAGACAACAGTCCTGAAAACATCATCAGCGCCATCTTATGCAGCGCAAATGCTTGGAAGGCTGTTGACGGGTTCGCCTAGATGGTTCCCAGAGAGAAGAAGAAAAAGGAAGTAACACTCTAATCTAATTGTGCCAACTCATGCTGCTCTAACTAGTTATGCTTATCAGCAAGAGAAAGCATTAAGCATCTAGTGGTGCTCACAAAGACTGCAGCCTACAAAAAAGCGCTAGAAAATGGGTGCTGGTTCTCAGAAATCCCAAGTCCTTCTCAGGACTCAAGAGGATTGGCACCACTAGCAAACAAAAGCGAACTTGCTCGTTACTGCTGTGAGACGCGATGGTCTCCCTAGTGGCTCCAGCCTTAAGTAATGCTAACGTTGTTCCGGGCTATAACTAAAGCCACGTGGTTTATGGAAGGTTTTAGTGGGTATGGGTGCTCTAATGAAAAAATCTACGAAGTTTCTCACTACCATTGTCTTTGCAGTGTGCCTTAACAAATTTCCTCTACCTCCACAAAAAAAAAAAAAAAAAAAAAAAAAAAAAAAAAAAAAAAAAAAAAAAAAAAAAA
>NW_019384255.1:400458-450519 GCF_000648655.2 Copidosoma floridanum | reverse complement strand
ATCCAAAGTGTTGTCACTACAAAAAAAGGAGACATACTTATTAAGGCCAAAGGTGTAGAGAATGCTGCTGCATTCTCACAGCAAATTGAAAAGTCGGTAGCCGGACAGGGTACTGTCAAATTAAGCGACAGAAAAGTGACATTAGAGGTCCGAGACCTGGATGCCATTGTAGAGGAAGATGAGGTCAAAGAGGCCTTCGCTAGGACTTTTGGACATCAGAGCCAGGAGCCAGAAGTTGCTCTCTTGAAGCCAAATGCCAGAGGACAGAGGCTGGCTTTAATAAAGGTGGACGAAGCATCTGCCAGACACGTAGAAAAGGAAGGCAGGTTACGAGTTGGCTTTGTGAGCTGCCGCATTCGAAGAAGAATCGAAGTAACAAGATGTTACAAATGCCTGGGATATGGACACGTCTCGGGCATCTGTGAGAACGAAAACAGATCCAAGCTGTGCTTCCGGTGTGGAAGCTTAAACCACCGAAAGAAAGAGTGTTCTAGGCCCAGCACGGTGCTTTCTTTGCCCAACAGCGGACGACGAGCACGAAGCGGGCAGCGGGAGCTGCCTTTTATTCAGCAGAGCCCTGAAAGAGGCCAGAAATAAGGCCTAAGCAGGATCAGAATAAGGCAAAAAGGCCTTGAGTTGAAAGACAGGCTCCTGTGGACACACGCTGTTCTGGGTACTTTTTACCTATCAGCAAGGGAAAGCATTAAGCTTATAGTGGTCCTGGCTAAGCAGGCGGCCTACTATGGAGCGCTAGACAAGGTAATGGTCCTCGGGGACCCGAAGTATTTTTCAGGACTCTAGAGCATCAGCACCTCTAGCAAATGCTGGTTAGTTAGCTTGTTAATGCTGTTAACTACTACTTTTCGACGAGGCTGCTCTACCAGAGTTGGTCGTGCGGCTTTTATCGGGAACGACCTGAGGAAACAGGGTCGCTTATATTGAGGCCCCTGCGTCTGTGGCGGCGGTCCTTGACAAAATGGACCACCTGCGGCTTGGCTTGGTCAACTGCAGGATTCGGCCCAGGACTAAGGCTGAGCGTTGCTACAGGTGCCTTGGGTTCGGCCACATCTGTCACCAGTTTGGCGGGACTGACAGAACTGGGCGTGCTTTTGGTGTGGCAAAAACGGTCACGTGGCATGGAGCTGCTCACAAAAAGAAGCAAGCTGCTTCTTGTGTGAGAATGTGAACCCGAGGCCAGACACCAGCCACGTCGCTGGGTCTGCCAGGTATGGAGCCCTACGGGCGGCTGCAGAAATAGCTTCGAAGAAATGACGCTGATCCTGCATGTGAATCCTGATAGGACCGTGCTCGTGCACGATCTGCTGGACCAGTTTTCCCGTGTCCGGGGTGTGGACATGCTCTTAATAAATGAGACATCTGGCACGTTACCGGGCCAAGGCTGGTACTGCAACAGGAAAAGAGGCGCAGCCATTCTGATTCGCAGCGAAAAGTTCTTCGTATCCAATACTAGAGGTGGAGACGGGTTCGTGTGGATCAGGTGTGGTAGCGTTTTCTATGTAACTTGCTACATATTCCCTAACATTTAGATTGGTGTCTTCAGAGAGCGGCTTGTCGAACTCGAGGATACCGTCCGAGTGTGCAAGGAAAGTGGTAATGTAGTCCTGGCTGGCGACTTTAACTCCAAGGCCATCGCTTGGGGGGAGGCGAGAACCGACCCTTGAGGACGGGTGGTGTTAGAGATGACTGCATAGCTGGATCTCATCGTCATGAATTCTGGTGGTTCAGCAACATTCAAGTGACCTGGAAACCGGGGAACGATCATCGATCTCTCGCTGGTGTCGTCAGAAATGGCGGCACGGGTCTCCGACTGACGAGTCCTGGAGGACTACACGGCCAGTTATCACCAGTACGTCAGCTTCGTGATACACGAGGATCGTGGTGCAAACTCACGAGATGTAAACCGAAGGCGCGTAAACGGGTGGAACGTTGAAAAACTCAACCGAGATTTGCTACTGAAAGCCATGGTTGGAGCGCCACCTCCAGCCAATTTAAACAAGATCAAAAATCAAGCGGAGGCTGAGGCACTCGTGAGTGGCATGACGAGACGGGTCGAGAAATGGTGGGACGCGTGTATGCCCAAAAGGTCTGCCGGGAGGGGTCGACGTTCGTGCTACTGGTGGACCGAGGACTTTGCTCACTTGTGCAGAGAGGCGCAACATCTACGGCGTCTTGCACAGCAACACAGAACTCGCAAAGGCGCCGGGGCAGCTGCTGTCACGTACAAGGTGGCAAAAAAAACGCTGGTGAGGGCGATCAAGGTAAGCAAGAACCGGTGCTGGCGCGAGCTCATCGCAGAGGTGAATAAGTATACGTGGGGCCTGGGCTACCGGATCACGTTAAAAAGACTTCGAGGTTTGGACCCGACGCCGCCGATGGAACCTTCCCTCTTGGAGAGAGTGGTCTCTTGCCTCTTTCCGGAGCATCCCGTTAGGAGGCGGGAGGACATAAGTGTAGAACAGGTACCTCTCTTCACTCTCAAGGAATTGAGGTCAGTGGCATCGGAGACGCCAAGGCGTGAGGCCCCTGGTCCGGACGGGGTGCCGTCCGAAGTTTTCAAGATTATAGCTGCAGAGAAGCAGGCGTTGGAAAATCCAAAGGCTTGTTCTTCTGGACAAGGGCAAGCCACTCTCCCTGGTCCCGTCGTCATTCCGACCCTTAGGTATGTTAAACAATGCCGGAAAAATGCTAGAGAGGCTGATCAGAACTCGCTTGAGAGGAGAAGTCAGCCTCTCAGAAAACCAGTTCGGGTTCCAAAAGAGGCGATCGACGGTTATGGCTGTGGCTGAGGTTCTCGAGTTGGCCAAGGAGGCATGGAAACCCTCTCATAAGACGAGGAGCGTCTGTGTCCTGGTGACTCTCAACTTAAAGAATGCCTTTGATTCGGCAAAATGGTCTGACATAATGAGGGCTCTAAAGCGCCAGAATGTATCGGACTACCTGAGAAAGGTCCTGGACAGTTACCTCCAGGATTGAGTACTCTGGTACGACACGAAGGATGGACTAAAAGAGAGTCGTCTGACGTCGGGAGTTTCTCAGGGATCTGCATTGGCCCCGATCTCTGAAACCTGGTCCACGACGAGCTTTTGCGCCTTGAAATGCCTCCAGGGGTCAAGCTGATGGGCTTTGCTGACGACATAGCATTACACGTCACAGCAAGATCGCGAGAGAAGGCCGAGTGCAAAATATGGTGGGCGGTCGCGATAGTGTTGGAGTGGCTCCGGGATCACGGTTTTGAGCTAGCTGTAGAAAAAACAGAGATGGTGGTCCTCACCAGGCAGAGGTGGTTCGGGGGTGACCTTTGCCTGAGAGTTGCGGGTGAGGTTATCTGCGCGAGCCCAGTGGTGCGCTACCTCGGAGTTTGGATCGATTTACGACTCACCTTCGGGGAGCACATCAGAAGAGCAGCCGATAAAGCCGCTGGGGTCTCTCAGGCGCTTTCACGGTTAATGCCAAACGTTGGGGGCCCGCAGGAAGCCAAAAGACGGCTCCTTGCGTCAGTCTCCAACTCGATTCTGCTGTATGGCGTGGAGGTATGAGCGGACGCACTAGCGAGGAAGGATGTCCGAGAGCGCTTAACTTCGGTGCAGCGCATTGGATCTCTACGAATCGCGTGTGCCTACCACACGGTTTCCTCCGCTGCTGCTATGGTGATAGCACGAACGATTCCCATCGTGTTGCTTGCGCGGGAGCGGCGAAGAAAATTCCTGGGCTCTGGCGACGAAAGCGATAGCGACAGGCGGAAGGAAACGTTGATGACTTGGCAACAGTAGTGAGTTCGGGCTGTTGTGGGTAGATGGACACACCGCCTGATTCTGTTTCTGTGGCCATGGGTGGAGAGAGGGCATGGAGAGGTAAACTACTACCTCACCCAGTTCCTCTCCAGGCATGGCCAGTTCGATGCCTATCTTCATCGCATGGTGGTGAAGGCATCTTCTAGGTGTTCTTACTGCCCTGCGTTGGATGATACCGTCGAACGTATGTTGTTCGTGTGTGAGAGATGGCACTGCAAGCGCCAGCGTATAGGGACTCCCCCCTACCGCATAGCTCAGTGTAGGCTAGAATCACGAGTCTAGCAGAGAAGAGAGAGAGAGTGGGTTACACACTTGTAGTCAGTCTAACTGCGCCTACTGACTTGAACAGTCGGACCACAGTTCAATAAACAAGAGTACAGTACACGCAATAACGTCTATTTCTTTTGCTCAGGTTCTCTCCCTTCCTCTCGAGCACGCTTGCCCTACATTTAGTGACCCCGACGCTTACCACCGACGGTCAACAACGTTACGAACACCAGGGCAACATCAGAAAAAAGGTGGACCTAGGAGTTCGCATCTCTTTGTCGGCGAGAGGTCAAGGACAAACGGGATTTCTGGCTACCGGCAACTGAAACGCTTCCAACTCTGCTGAGCGGGACGACCGCCACCGGCTAATCGCCAAATCGACGATCATCGCTGTCGGCAAGTGCACAGTCGACGCGAGGGTCACCGTGGCATCGTGAGGCGCGTCGTCAGGGCTGCGTGAGTACAAGAGTTCAGTTCGTAGAACTGAAAGTGTCGCAAGCGTTCAAAATCAAACTTGGTTTTGTTGCCTTTAGACGTTAATTGTACAAGTAAGTCGTGTATTACTGTCCCAAAACAATCTTTGCAACAAAATTAGAAAGCTATCGAATAATACAACAAATCGTTAAACCTCGCTTTCTAAAAACTATGTATATCGCTGGATCGCAAATCGATTACCAAAACATCAAATAATTCAATTTTAGCAAGCAACAAAAGTAAGAAAACCGAAAACAAGTGTGGTGTATGATTATATCGGAATGTTTTGAAAGTCGACCTTGGCTGCGTTACTCACTCGGCCGTGGGAGCGAAGCGTTTGTTTTTTTCACGCGTCTTGTGCTGTGTTATTTCGTTCGCTTAAACCTGCGGATTATTGTCGCGTTAATCGGAAGATTGACTCTGTATTAAATACTGGAAGAGAATCGACCTTGTTGTGGAGCTCTTTCACGGGCAATCAATAGCGTTGTGTATTTTTCTACGGGGAGAATCTCGATGGCGAACGATGATCGTATTGCCCAGCTAGAAGCGCAAATTCAGAGAATTACGGCACAGATGCGAGATAATGCAAATGAGAATTCCAATCCCGACCAAAACCCCCAAAACATCACAGCTATTTATAGACAACCAAAAATACCCGGTTTTTCGCGTGAAAATCCTGATGCTTGGTCGGGAAACTCAAAAGCTTCGCCAACAAGGGAGCAATAGGTGAAGTACGCAGTTCAAAAAGGCTCCACGTTAAGGATCGCGTTTCTGACTTAATATTTTTAATTGACACGGGGGCAGAAATTTCTCTGCTGCCTAAGAACAATAAAACTAAAGTGTCTGTGCCTTCGAAGATCGGTTTGGTCGTGGCGAACAACACACCAATCAAGGCTTATGGTGAAGTTGAGTTAACAATTGATTTGGGGTTGGGCAGAGCACTCAGATGGAAATTCCGCATTGCCGACGTCCCTTATCCTATTTTGGGCGCGGATTTTTTAGACCATTTTGATTTGCTGGTGGATATCAGAAACAGCCGAGTGGTCTGCCCGGCCGAACAAAAATGCGCGTACGGTTTTATAAAGGGGATCAATTGCTCAAGTATTAACTCATTAGCTTCTAGGGACGTTTCAGATTTACTGAAGCGGTTCCCGGAAGTTATTGGCGAAGCTTTCCCGAAACCAATAACAAAGCCTGAAGTTTTTCATCATATCATTACAAACGGACCGCCTGTTTCTGAACGTACACGTCGTCTTGATGGTGAAAAATACAACGCCGCGAAAAAAAAGATCGAAAAATTAGTAAATGATGGGTATTGCCGACATTCGAGTAGTCCTTGGGCCAGCCCATTGCTACTTAGGAAAAAAAAGGATGGAACCTGGCGGTTGTGCGGGGACTATAGAAAGCTAAACAGTGCAACAGTGCCCGACAAATACCCGTTACCTCACTTGCACGATTTTTCTGTGGCACTACACGGATGCACTATTTTTACCACGCTTGACTTGTGCCGCGCTCATCATCAAATACATCGGAAGACGTACCTAAAACGGCCATAACCACGCCTTTCGGGTTATTTGAAATTGTACGTACCCCATTTGGGCTGAGAAATGCTTGCCAGACGTTCCAGCGATACATTTACCGTGCGCTTAGCGGTCTTAACTTTGTTTATGTGTATTTAGATGACATTCTAATTTTTTTCAAAAACCGCAAAGAGCATTTTAGTCATTTAAAAAGTGTCCTGGAGCGTCTTAAATCATACGGCTTGCAATTAAATGTTAAAAAGTGCAAGTTTGCCAGCCCAGAGGTTTCTTTTTTAGGTTTCACAATAAATGGCCAGGGTTCCAAGCCTTCTCAGGAGAGCATAGCCGCGGTGATCAATTTCCCTAAACCAAAAACAGTGGTTCAAATGAGAAGATTTTTGGGTCTGTTAAACGCTTATCGCCGTTGCATTCCGCACGCGGCGGAGAACTACGCCCTTTTAAATGAATACACCTGTGGCAAAGTAAAAAAGAACGACACTCGTACGATACAGTGGAGCGGGGCGGCCAGTTCGGCGTTCGAAAAAGCGAAAAGGGATCTTGCAGACGTGGCGACTATATCTTATCCCTCTGGCAGTGCTGAAATGCGGTTGGTGACTGACGCGTCGGACTTTGCGATGGGCGCAGTAGTCGATCAATACCTCGACGGTGAATGGAGACCGCTTTGTTTTTTTTTCGCGCAAATTTTCCCCGGCTCAGTCGCGATACAGTACTTACGACAAAGAGTTGACAGCGATTTACGAAGTGATTAAATATTTCAGACACATGCTCGAGGGACGGGATTTTTATATATTGACCGATCAGAAACCTCTGATATACGCATTCGATCAAAAATTGGAAAAAGCGTCACCCAGACAGAGTAGGCAACTTTCTTTTATCTCTCAGTTCACCACTTCGATCAAACACATATCAGGTATCGAAAACCAAGTCGCGGATTCACTTTCACGGATTGACCTCATTCGATTGCCCGTGGAGTTTAACTTGTTGGAATTGTCAAATTTGCAAGGGGCAGATCCCGAATTGGCCGAGTTGTTGGCAAACCCGAACAAACATTCTCTGAATCTTAAAGGCATCGAATGGGGTCAAGATCACCACCAAGTATATTGTTATTTTTTCGCTAACGCGCTCCGACCGTTCATACCAAAATTTTTACGAAGACGTGTTTTCGAATTGTTTCATCGACCTGCCCACCCAGCTGCGCGTGTGACCGAAACAGTTATACGACAACGCTACGTTTGGCCCTCAATGCACACTGACATCAAATCCTGGTGCAGAAATTGCGTAGATTGCCAGGCCTCAAAGATTGCGCGTCATACGAAAAACATGCCCCGGGAAATCGTCGCCCCCGACACACGTTTTTCCCATGTACATATCGGTATCGTGAGGCCGTTGCCCAACTGCGACGGTTATATTTATCTCTTGACAATGATCGATAGATTTTCCCGTTGGCCGGAGGCAATCCCTTTAAAAGACATCTCGGCCAGGACCATAACGCGTGCATTCATGGAGCATTGGGTTTCACGTTTCGGCACTCCTCAGACGCTGACCAGCGATCAAGGGTCTCAGTTTGAATCGCAGTTGTTTAAAGCACTACTGAGTATGCTCGGTACCCAGCGAATTCGGACTGCGGCTTATCACCCAGCTGCAAATGGTATGATCGAGAGGTGGCATCGCGAGTTAAAAAAAGCGTTAATGTGCCACAACGACAAAAACTGGTTGCGCCAGTTGCCGATTGTATTGTTAGGATTGCGCACAGCCGTGCGACTGGACACCGGGGGCTCGCCCGCCGAGTACCTCTACGGAACCATCTTACGTGTACCTGGAGAATTCGTCCTCCATGATGATTTTACCCCCGATCCAAAGTGCTTTCTGGAGGAATTTCGGGAGAGTATGCGGGGGGTTAGGCCGGTTCCGGTCGCGCAAAAATATAAAAAACGCGCCTTTTACTATACAGATTTGCGCACATGCGAGTACGTTTTTATGCGCACCAATCTAAATAAGAGAGCTCTCGAAAGGCCCTACACGGGACCCTATAAAGTGCTTGAGCGTCTGTCCGAGGTGAATTTTAAAATCGATGTAAATGGCACACCTAAGGTCGTGACCACAGAATTGTTAAAACCTGCGCACTTTGTACTCGAAAATTCGCAGTGGCAACCGTTGCCGGACGAAACTAAGGTACCGAACCTATCCCCAACTATACGCCATGTACTCAAAACTTATTCAGGAAAAAAACCTGTAATTAGTCAGAATAAAAAAGTGACTTTTAGCGAGGCGAGTGCAGATGGCTAGCGAACTCATTTAAATAGTTGTACATATGCATGCGTAATGATTGTATTGCGATTAGGTTTAAAAGCGAAAAATCAATATCCGTATGTAAATATCGTTTCTGTCAGGCGTCATCCGAATTAACAGTGTTCAGCAATCTTGATTAACCTGTATAAGCGTTTAAGCGCTTCAAAAAAGAATTTATTAATTTTTTTTACTGGATTACCAGATGGCCGCCTCGGCAGGGACGATTTGCTAGTTAAATGTAAGCGGCCGAGTGAGCAGAAAGTTTTTGATTGTCGTATTGGTACTCAATCTTGTAAATTAATGTTTAAGTTGTTAAGAGCGAAAAAATTGCATTTAAATGTTTTGTAAAAAAAGTTTGTACTTAAAACTACTCTCTCCTCTCAGTTAACATGGTAAATGTATAAAAATTTAAGTTGAATGGTTTGTACAGTATAAGTTTTAAATTACGTTAAAACTTGAAGGGGGCTGTATAGGGACTCCCCCCTACCACATAGCTCAGTGTAGGCTAGAATCACGAGTCTAGCAGAGGAGAGAGAGAGAGTGGGTTACACACTTGTAGTCAGTCTAACTGCGCCAACCGACTTGAACAGTCGGACCACAGTTCAATAAACGAGAGTACAGTACACGCAATAACGTCTATTTCTTTTGCCCAGGTTATCTCTCCCTTCCTCTCGAGCACGCTTGCCCTACAAGCGGCTGGTGGACAAGATCGGCGTGGCTCCCACTCCTAAAACCATCATCTCTGAGATGCTCAGCAGCGAAGAGGGTTGGACGGCAGTGGATGGCTACGTTGGGTCAGTCCTCCGGCAGAAGAAAGAAGAGGAGAGAATTGCCGTGCATGTAACAGGGGTCCCAGAGTGAAGGATGCGGACTCGATCTGCGCTAAGTATTTATACTCATCAGCAAGTGAAAGCATCAATGAAGCGCTGGAAGACGGGTGCCGGTCCTCAGGGACCCCGAGTCATTTTCAGGACTCTAGAGGATTGGCACCTATAGCAACTGGTGGTAAGCTTGCTCACTAATGCTGTGAGATACGATGTTCTCCCTGGTGGCTCCACCCTGAAGTAATGCTAGCGCGGTTCCGGGGTGGATTAAAAGCCACGCGGAATGGGGGGGGGGGTTTAGTGGGTATGGGTGGTCTAATAAAAAAAATCTACGAAGTCCCACACTACCGCTGTCCCTGTGGTGTGCCTCAATGCATTTTCCCTTCCTCCAAAAAAAAAAAAAAAAAAAACTACTACTACTATTACTACTACGACAACTACTACAACTACTACTACTACTTCTACTACTACAACTACTACAACTACTACTTTTTCTACTACTCACCTTCTAGGGGCTGCAAGACTTTGGCATTGGTGAGGGTGGTTAGCTTGGGATGGGATAGGCTTTAAAGAAGTAGGTGATTATTCATCTAAATGTGTGAGTGTTTCCCCGAAAACAAAAAAAATACAAAAAAGGGGGAACTTTAAGAAATCAATGAGAGTATAAGTGGTGTTTACATGTAGAGACTAGAGCTGAAAGGGAGCTGTCTAGATCTCCGAATGAAAACCAGCCGATTTAGAGAGCAGACAGGGGCTGACCCTCTATTCAAGCCACTAAAAATCAGCCTGCTGTCTGGATATGATGGTAACTTTGATAGATCTTAACCACTTTCTACCCCGTCGTGTATAGAAGTGGAAGGCGATCATAAAATTCTTCTCAAATACATGAATTAAACTGTTACCAAATAAGCATCGGGAATCTTACTAGTTGAGTTAGTTCCGTGCAGCGAGGATTCTTTCTGGCGTGGGTGGCCCGGCAGCGGGTAAAGTCAGACGATAAGGCCCAGGTAAGTCTGGGTAACCACATCTGATATGGCTGCACGCCTCATAAACAAAAAAAAAGTGGATGGATAACTAATCTAGGCTTACTACTACTAAGGAGGCTACATATCGGCATTTTAAGTGCCTATATACGCCAGCTAATTTTGGCAGGTTGTCTGCGCTGTTCGTAGGATTGCATGCTAGGTGCCCATCTTACTGGATTAACTGCAGTGTACCAACATATACATACTCTTTACACATACACCACTTCCATGCTTTCTCTACACAATTCAAGGGAAGTCTCCGCTGGTGGAACTGAGAGAGAGTGGCGACTTTCGGCCAACACAAGCAAGTAACGCCTGTCTTCGGCAATGGAGTGGGCTGCTGCGCTAATTTTTTCCCTTTCCAAGCACTATTTCTTGAATGAAGGAGAGTGGTGGCTTTCACCAGTCAACACGATTTCAAGAAAAACTAAAAATAAAGAGCGTCAATGTGAAACTAGTACCTCAGGTAGTAAACTCTTTGAGGAAACCCGCCAGCAGTTCCGATTCGTCGAGAGCCCGGGTGACTGCCACTAGCTTTACGAATTCTGAATCGGGCCACAAAGACGTATCAGTTTTCAGCAACCAGACCTAGGAGGAGCTAGAATCTTTATAAGACACTGGTGCAGAGCTTAGAGTAAGGTGATGGCAGCAAATGAGGCAAGTTAAATTTGTATAAAAAGTGATTCAAGAGACGTTGAAAAGCAATTAATGATAAGTACGGAAACATAGCTAACGCTGTTAAAAACGGTCTTAAACCTGCGCTCAAATACCTTAAAGAAGCAGAGGTGATAAAACAAAGTTTTTGGCTTTAAGAAGAAGCGTTTACGAAGTCTTGGAAAGACTTCTTTGAATCCCTGAAGTGGAGAAAAAATAATCGAGATGATTCTCAACAGCATGTTCAAAAGAAAACCTTTAACACTGCCCTTAGGGAAATATAACGGGTTCAAAAAACCATAGTTTATCAGACAGTCCTGAAAGACGCAAACAAGCCTTTTTTTTTTCTTTTAATAGGAAGCATGTAGAGGCCAATAAAAAGAGGTTCTCCTGAACGACAAAAAAACATAATAAGAGAGAAGACCCAACGATAACAGAACTGGTCCAGATGCCCAAAGGGTAGACCTTTGCTAATGTGCTGAAGACAATAAAGGTGAATTTTTCCCCTGACAAGGTCAAAGCTGCAGTTAAAAGGGTTGTTACTACAAGAAAAAAAGACATACTAATAAAAGCCAAAGGTGTAGAGAATGCGATGGCTTTCTCACTATAAATCAAAAAGTCGGTAGCTGTATATGTTGCGGTTAAAATTAGCACGAAAAAAGTAACTTGACAGGTCCAAGAAATAGACGCTATTATCGAGAAAGACAGGATTACAGAGGCCTTAGTCAAGACTATTGGACAAGACAGCAAGGAGCCTCAAGTAGTTCTCAAAACAGAACATTAGTATAAGTAAAGATGGCAAAAGAGTAGACCTTTGATAATGTGTTAAAGTCAATGAAGGTGAACTTTGATCCGGACAAGGCCAATGCCACAGTCCAAAGTGTTGCCACCACAAAAAGAAAACATACTTATAAAAGCCAAGGGTGTAGATAATAAAATTGCATACTCACAGCAAATTAAAAAGTTGGTAGGCAGACAGAAAACAGTCAAAATAAGTACGAAAAAAGTGACACTAAAGGTCTGAGACCCGGATGCTATTGTTAAGGAAGACGAGGTTAATGAGGTTTTTTTTAAGACTTTTAGACTGCATAGCTAGGTGCATCAAGTAGCTCTCGTAAAAATAAATACTAGAAGACAGAGACTAGCATTTATAACGGTCAACGAAGCAACTGCAAGATAAGCAAAAAATCAAGGCAGATTGAGAATTGGCTTTGTAAGCTGCCAAGTCCGACGAAAAATTGAAGTAACAAGATGGTACCAATAGCTGAAATATAGACATGTCTCAAGAAACTGTAAAAAAGGAAGGAGGCCCAAGCTTTGCTTCTGGTGTAGAAGCTGCAACCACAAGAAGAGAGGTTGTTCAGGCCCAACATTATGTTTTCTCTGCTCATTAACGGACAACAAGCACAAAGAAGTCAGTAGGAGCAGCCCGCTGTTTAGAAAAGTGCTAAAGGAGGCCAGAAAAAGGCTCAAGCAGGACGCAAGTAAGGCTGGAAAGCCTTAAATAGAAAAATTAGCTAATGTGGACCCACGCTGCTCTGACTACTTGTACCTACGTGCAAGGAAGAGCATCAAGCATGTAATCATGATTGCTAAGGTAGCAGACTACTATCAAGCGCTAGACAGGGTGCTGGTCCTCAGGGACCTTGAGTCCTTTTCAGGATTTGAGAGAATTGGCAAATCTAGTTAATGGTGGCGAGCCCGCTCGTAAACGCTGTTAGACGCGATGGTCTCTCTGGTTGAAAAGATGACATAGGGGAAGGTTTAAGTAGGTATAGATGGTCCAATAACAAAAATCCACCAAGTCCCACATTACCACTATTACTGTTGTGTGCCTTGAAGTATTTTCCTCCCTCCACAAAAAAATAAAAAAACTACTACTACTACTACTACTACTACAACTACTACTACTACTACTACAACTACTACTACAACAACTACTACTACTATTACTACTACTACTACTACTACTACTACTACTACTACTACTACTACTACTACTACTACTACTACTACTACTACTACTACTACTACTACTACTACTACTACTACTACTACTACTACTACTACTACTACTACTACTACTACTACTACTACTACTACTACTACTACTACTACTACTACTACTACTACTACTACTACTACTACTACTACTACTACTACTACTACTACTACTACTACTACTACTACTACTACTACTACTACTACTACTACTACTACTACTACTACTACTACTACTACTACTACTACTACTACTACTACTACTACTACTACTACTACTACTACTACTACTACTACTACTACTACTACTACTACTACTACTACTACTACTACTACTACTACTACTACTACTACTACTACTACTACTACTACTACTACTACTACTACTACTACTACTACTACTACTACTACTACTACTACTACTACTACTACTACTACTACTACTACTACTACTACTACTACTACTACTACTACTACTACTACTACTACTACTACTACTACTACTACTACTACTACTACTACTACTACTACTACTACTACTACTACTACTACTACTACTACTACTACTACTACTACTACTACTACTACTACTACTACTACTACTACTACTACTACTACTACTACTACTACTACTACTACTACTACTACTACTACTACTACTACTACTACTACTACTACTACTACTACTACTACTACTACTACTACTACTACTACTACTACTACTACTACTACTACTACTACTACTACTACTACTACTACTACTACTACTACTACTACTACTACTACTACTACTACTACTACTACTACTACTACTACTACTACTACTACTACTACTACTACTACTACTACTACTACTACTACTACTACTACTACTACTACTACTACTACTACTACTACTACTACTACTACTACTACTACTACTACTACTACTACTACTACTACTACTACTACTACTACTACTACTACTACTACTACTACTACTACTACTACTACTACTACTACTACTACTACTACTACTACTACTACTACTACTACTACTACTACTACTACTACTACTACTACTACTACTACTACTACTACTACTACTACTACTACTACTACTACTACTACTACTACTACTACTACTACTACTACTACTACTACTACTACTACTACTACTACTACTACTACTACTACTACTACTACTACTACTACTACTACTACTACTACTACTACTACTACTACTACTACTACTACTACTACTACTACTACTACTACTACTACTACTACTACTACTACTACTACTACTACTACTACTACTACTACTACTACTACTACTACTACTACTACTACTACTACTACTACTACTACTACTACTACTACTACTACTACTACTACTACTACTACTACTACTACTACTACTACTACTACTACTACTACTACTACTACTACTACTACTACTACTACTACTACTACTACTACTACTACTACTACTACTACTACTACTACTACTACTACTACTACTACTACTACTACTACTACTACTACTACTACTACTACTACTACTACTACTACTACTACTACTACTACTACTACTACTACTACTACTACTACTACTACTACTACTACTACTACTACTACTACTACTACTACTACTACTACTACTACTACTACTACTACTACTACTACTACTACTACTACTACTACTACTACTACTACTACTACTACTACTACTACTACTACTACTACTACTACTACTACTACTACTACTACTACTACTACTACTACTACTACTACTACTACTACTACTACTACTACTACTACTACTACTACTACTACTACTACTACTACTACTACTACTACTACTACTACTACTACTACTACTACTACTACTACTACTACTACTACTACTACTACTACTACTACTACTACTACTACTACTACTACTACTACTACTACTACTACTACTACTACTACTACTACTACTACTACTACTACTACTACTACTACTACTACTACTACTACTACTACTACTACTACTACTACTACTACTACTACTACTACTACTACTACTACTACTACTACTACTACTACTACTACTACTACTACTACTACTACTACTACTACTACTACTACTACTACTACTACTACTACTACTACTACTACTACTACTACTACTACTACTACTACTACTACTACTACTACTACTACTACTACTACTACTACTACTACTACTACTACTACTACTACTACTACTACTACTACTACTACTACTACTACTACTACTACTACTACTACTACTACTACTACTACTACTACTACTACTACTACTACTACTACTACTACTACTACTACTACTACTACTACTACTACTACTACTACTACTACTACTACTACTACTACTACTACTACTACTACTACTACTACTACTACTACTACTACTACTACTACTACTACTACTACTACTACTACTACTACTACTACTACTACTACTACTACTACTACTACTACTACTACTACTACTACTACTACTACTACTACTACTACTACTACTACTACTACTACTACTACTACTACTACTACTACTACTACTACTACTACTACTACTACTACTACTACTACTACTACTACTACTACTACTACTACTACTACTACTACTACTACTACTACTACTACTACTACTACTACTACTACTACTACTACTACTACTACTACTACTACTACTACTACTACTACTACTACTACTACTACTACTACTACTACTACTACTACTACTACTACTACTACTACTACTACTACTACTACTACTACTACTACTACTACTACTACTACTACTACTACTACTACTACTACTACTACTACTACTACTACTANACCCCACCCCCCCCCAAAAAAAAAAAAAAAAAAAAAAAAAAAAAAAAAAAAGAACTACTACTCCCAGGTGGTGTTTTTGCTAGTTTTTCCATACGGAGCGCTTCCCCTGGTGGTGGATAGGGGCATCCTCTAAAGACATAAGGTGACGATGGGCAGCTGCGGTTGCTCTCTGTGGTGGCGGTCGGGGGCGTGGGTCAGGGGGCGTGTGTGGCGTTGGCATGTGTATCTGTGGTGGTGTGGATGGTAGACTAGTGCCTCTTGTCTCCACCGGTGTAGATGCATGGGCCGGCTTTGCTTGTGCTCCTTATTCTTCGCTTTCTGCTGCCGCCATGGGTGGCACTCCATTGCTTAATAGAGGCCAACAAAAACTAGCACCCGTCGTGTATAGATGTAAGCAGCAGTTAAAACCTTCTTCTCAGATACATACACCACACTCTTACTAAACTAACACTGGAATACTTACTGATTATTCCAGTTTGCATGTCGTGGGTCCTTTCCTGGCTTTGCGTTGGAGGCTTGGTGGAGGGTAAAGCCGGACGATGAGGCCCAGGTAAGTCTGGGTAACCACATCTGATATAAATGTACGCCTCATAAGCAAAAAAGACGTAGTGGGCCGACTAGTCTAAGCTTACTACCACTGAGGAGGCTATATGGCGGCACCTTTTTGCCTTACGCCAGCCTGTTTTGTTAGGTTGTCTTAGCAGACGTGAAACTGTACACCTGCTGCTCGTCTCGCTGGAATGACCGTTGTGTACAAAAAAAAAAAAATACATTACACACGAACACCATTCTTACACTTGTTACTCAACGCCAGGGCAGTCTTTCTGGGTGGGACTGAGAGAGAGTGGTGACTCCCGGCCGGCCCGAGCCAGTAGCGGTTTTCTCTGGTAACAGAGAGGGCTGCTGCCCTGGTTTTAACCCTTTCCAAATACTTATTTCCAAAAAAAAAGGGTAGTGCTGGCCTTTGCGGGTCAGTACGACCCTAAAAAGATGCTAAAATAAAAAATGTCAATGCCAAACTAGTACCCCAGGCAGTAACTTCTCAAAGGGAATCCGCCGGCAGTTCCAATCCAGTGAAAGCCCAGGTAACTGTCGCAGGCCTCACAGATTCTGGGAAAAGGGGGGGCACAAAGTCGTGTCTCATGGTCAACAGGGACTTCTAAATGTTTCATGGCCTTTTCTTATAGACAAAGAGAAAGCCTGTCGAGTATAGGCACTTACAACACCGAGGACAGCAACGTGTCAGTATCTAGCAACCAGACCCGGAAGAAGCTTGCCTCTTTAGAAATAAATGTCGTTATGCTTAGAGTAAAGTGACAGTGAGTTGCTAATAAAGTTCACTTGGCAACAAAAGACAATACAAAGATGGTACAAATAATTAACAAAAAGAGCGGCAATACAGCAAACGGTGTTGAAAAGGGGCCTTAAGCTTCGCTTAAGAATCTTCAAGAGGCAGAGGTGCTAAGAAAATGCATTTTTACAGGAGAAGATGTGTATACGAGAGCTTGGAATTAGTCATTTGAATTGCTGCAGTGGAGGAAACAATTCCGAGGTAATTTTTTACTGCATGTACAAAAAAAACCCTGAATACTGCTCTAAAAAAAATAGAACGGAGTAAAAGAAACAGGAGGCCATCAGACAGCCCTGAGAAACGTCAGCAGACTATGTCTCCAGAGAAAAAAAAGACAGGCAGTGGCAAACAATAATAAAATTCCTCTGAATGACAAACCAAGCCAGAAGAAAAAAGTGGATGCCACTACAACAGTAGTAGTGAAGATGGCTAGAGGACAGACCCTTGCAACGGTAATAAAGACGATGAAGGCGAACTTTGACCCCGATAAGGCTAACGTGGCAGTCCAAAGTGTTGTTACCACGAAAAAAAGATACATACCTATAAAGGTCAAAGGTGTAGAGAAAGCTACTGCATTCTCACGGAAAATTGAAAAGTCGGTAAACGAAGAGAAGCCAGAAGTAGCTCTCTTAAAGCCAAATGCCTGAGGACAGAGGCAGTCGTTGATAAAGGCGGGCAAAGCAAATGCCAGACAAGTAGAAAAAGAAGGCAGGTTACGAGTTGGCTTTCTAAGCTGCCAAATTCGAAAAAGAATTAAAGAAGCAAGATGTAACAAATGCCTGGGATATGGACACGTCTTAGGCAACTGTAAAAACGAAAACAGAACCAAGCATTGCTTCCGGTGTGGAAGCTCGAACCACCGGAAGAAAGAGTGTCCAGGCCTAGCACGGTGCTTTCTTTGCCCAACAACGGACAACAAGCACGAAGCAGGCAGCGAAAGCTGCCCTTTATTTAGAAGAGCCCTGAAAGAGGCCAGGGATAAGGCCCAAGCAGGATTAAAATAAGGCAAAAAGGCCTTGACTTGAAAGACAAGCCAATGTGGACCCACGCTGCGCTGGTTACTTTTTACCTATCAGCAAGGGAAAGCATAAAGCTTATAGTAGTGCTAGCTAGCTAGGCGGCCTGGTATAAAGTGCTTGACAAGGCGCTGGTTCTCAGGGACCACGAGTCTTTTTCGGGACTCGAGAGCATCAGCACCTTTAGCAAATGGTCGCGAGTTAGTTTGTTAATGCGGTGAGACGCGATGGTCTCCCTGGTAGCTCCATCCTAAAGTAATGCTCACGCGGTTCTGGGGTAGATTAAAAGACACGTGGCATTAGGAAGGGGGGTTAAAGTGGGTATGGGTGGTCTAAAAAAAAAAAATCTACCTTGTACCACACTACCGCTGTCCCTGCGGTGTGCCTCAATGCATTTCTTCTCCCTCCACAAAAAAAAAAAAACTACGACTACTACTACTACTACTACTACTACTACTCCTACTACTATTACAACTACTACTACTACTACTTCACAATCTTCAGCACCGTTGCGAAGGTCTGTCCTTCAGCCATCTTCACTATTACTGTTGTTGTGGCGTCCACTCTTTTCTTTCAGCTTGTTTTGTCATTCAGGGGAATTACTTCTTCTTTGCCACTGCCAATTTTCTTTTTTGTCGAAGACATAGCCTGCTAGCGTTTCTCAGGGCTGTCCGTTAGGCTCCTGTTTTCCTTACTTCGTTCTACTTCCTTAAAGGCAGTGTTCAGGGTTCGTTTCTCTACATGCCATCAAAAATTATCTCGCCTTTTTTCCCTTCACAACAGGGATTAAAATAACGACTTATAAGCGTTGGTATACAAATTTTGTCCAGTAAGACATCCTTTTCTTAGCACCTCTGCCTCTTCAAGATGCTTAAGCGCCCCTTTGAGCCCATTTTTAATAGGGTTCGCTGTGTTGCCGTACTTGACATTAATCAGTTGTAGCGTCTCTGCAATGTCATTTGTTGCTGATTGGACTTTATCACCAACTTGCTGTCGCTCTCCTCCGAGCCTAGTAACACTTTCTTTTAAAGAGGCAAGCTCTTCCTGGGTTCGGTGGCAAAATACCGACACGTTGCTAACCTCGGTGTCGTTAGTGCCTATACTCGACAGGCTTCCTCTTCGTCCTTTGTCTGTAAGGCAAGGCCATGAAACATTTAGCAGTCCATGTTGGCCATAAGACACGTCTTCGTGCCCCCCCCCCCCAAAATCCGTGGCGCCTGCGTCAGTCACCCGGGCTTTCACCGGATCGGAACTGCCGGCGGATTCCCTCAGAGAGGTTACCGCCTGGGGTACTTGTTTTACATCGACGTTTTTCATTTTAGCATCTTTTTAGTGTCGTACCAACCCGCGAAGGCCAGCACTACCTTTTTTTTCTAGAAATAAATTTATGGAAAGGGTTTAAACCAGGGCAGCAGCCCTCTCTGTTACCAAAGAAAACCGCTACTTGCTCGGGCCGGCAGGGAGTCGCCACTCTCCCTTAATCCTACCCCCGAACTTTGACCCCGATAAGGCTAAAGTGGCATTCCAAGGTGTTGTGACCACAAAAAACGGAGACATTCTTATTAAAGCCAAAGGTGTAGAAAATGCTACTGCAGTCTCACAGCAAATTAAAAAGTCGGTAGCCAGACAGGGTACTGTCAAAATGACAGTAAGTGACATTAGAGGTTCGAGACCTGGATGCCGTTGTATAGGAAGATAAGGTCAAAGAGGCTTCCGCTAGGACTTTTGGACATCATAGCCAGGAGCCAGAAGTTGCTCTCTTAAAGCTAAATGCCAGAGGACAGAGACTGGCTTTAATAGAGGTGGACAAAGCATCTGCCAGACAAGTAGAAAAGGAAGGCAGGTTACGAGTTGGCTTTGTAAGTTGCCGAATTTGAAGAAGAATTGAAGTAACAAGATGTTACAAATGCCTGGGATATGGACACGTCTTGGGCAACTGTAAAAATGAAAACAGATCCAAGCTTTGCTTCCGGTGTGGAAGCTCAAACCACCGGAAGAAAGAGAGTCCAGGCCTAGCATGGTGCTTCCTTTGTCCAACAACGGACAACAAGCACGAAGCAGGCAGCGAGAGCTGCCCTTTATTCAGAAGAGCCCCGAAAGAGGCCAGGGATAAGACTTAAGCAGTATTAAAATGAGGCAAAAAGGCCTTGAGGTGAAAGACAGGCTTATGTGGACCCATGCTGCGCTGGGTACTTTTTACCTATCAGCAAGGAAAAGCATTAAGTTTATAGTGGTGCTGGCTAAGTAGTCGGCCTACTACGAAGCGCTAGACAAGTTTTTGGTCCTTAGGGACCCCAAGTCCTTTCAGGACTCGAGAGCATCAGCACCTCTAGCAAATGGATCGAGTTAGCCTGTTAATGGTGTGAGTCGCGATGGTCTCCCTGGTGGCTTCACCCTGAAGTAATGCTAACGCGGTTCCAGGGTGGATCAAAAGCTACGCAAAATGGGGTGGGTTTTAGTGGGTATGGGTGTTCTCATAAGAAAATCTATCGAGTTTCACACTACCACTGTCCCTGCGGTGTGCCTTAATGCATTTCTCCTCCCTCCACAAAAAAAAAAAAAAAAAACTACTACTGGGCTTAGCCGTCTGCAGCCTTTCGCCAACGGGAGGAGGTGGACTCGATGCAGTGACTGAGGAGGCCAGGACTAGATGACTAAGTATCTCTACTGCTGATAAAGTTGTACATTCTAAAACAAGAAAGATGTGGCGAACCTTTCAATTAAGGAGTCTGGCCGTTGAAGGATAACATGGAGGGCACTTTTAGTGCATACCAGCTGGTACTCCCCTGCACGGGTGGGGATCGTGGAACTGCCATTGTTTTGCCGTGGCTTGCGGTTTTTGCTTGGCACAACACGGATGAACATCACTTCTACAGTACCTACACTCAAACAATACTCTGCCACCAAGTTTGCTACTTCTGGAAACTCCCCAAAAATAGCCTCTCGCCAAAGATAGAAGGCTCGCCGTATTTGTCGTGTGGTGCGGTCCATGAGCAGCCAAGAGAGATCCTGAGCAGTAAGGCGATACCTAGACTGCATGCTAAAGTGACACGAGCTGTCTTTTATTTCTGCTGACTGCAAGACGAAAGGCCGAATTCTTAACCAGGTCTAGTCAATTGGCTAAGATTGGGATGGTCGTGCTGCAGGGGTTGGCTGGTCACGCTGCTGCTGCGGTCTTATTGGCTTGGTGAGGACCTGTTGAGCTTAGCTAGTGTAGAAATGGGGCAGTTTCCAGTGTGGTGAGTGCGTTCTGCCACGTAATATCTGCCGGAAACTTTCCAGAGAGTGAATCACTTCTTTGTTCGGGCGTGATGCTTGAGGGAGTGGACATGGGCTGGTGTGGCAGGACCTGCTATATCTCAAGGTTATCCACCTGGTCTGAAACTGCTTTTTAGGCATGTGTTGGGGGCGGATGGTAGCCCCCAAGTGTTAAGGGATCCAGATGAGTTGGAGGAGACCTTGGGCAAAAGATTTATGTTATAGATATGTTACTAAAGAACACAACTAAGGAAGAATTAAAGGAGTGAGTAACAAGAAGGAATTTTCTGGAAGGAACGGTATGAAGGAGCTTGACTGGCTGCCGATGCAGCATTCGAAGACCTCGTCAAGGCAAAAGAGGAGCTGAGGGCACTTGTCGTGAAGCACCCAAACACGGCGGACACCATACAGTCCAACGTCGTATTGGCGGTGACTGCTGTAGGTGCCTTTAAGCATGTCCAGGCTCAACTTAGGAAAACGGACGAACAACCCTTGAGTGGCACACAGGCGAGGGCAAAAAAAAGCAAAGCAAAAGTGAGGACGAGGGCAGAAGACCCCGAGTACAAAACAAGCGCCAGAAAAGGCCATAAAAAATGCTAAAGGGTCCAGACCCTGGCCGTATCTAGAGGGTGATGCGAATAATGATTCAGCTAAACAAGTTAAGTGGACGAAGGTCCAAAAAAAAAAAAAAAAAAAAAAGGAAAGGCTGAGGAGATCCAATTCTTTGGGGATAGGGTGCAAGCCTTGAAAGTCATCGAGGAGAGACGTCAGAAAGCCGGGCCCGAGACCATTTTAGTGATGCTGACAAAAGACAAAAATTATACTGATGTCCTCGCCCTCATGGAGAAGGTCGACGTGGCCGGGCTTAGGAGGGACATGTGGTCCGTCAGAGGGACGAGGGCATGAGGTGTCCTCATCAAACTGAGGAATACTGCGCCTGAGGGCTCCAATGCGTTTGCCAAAGCACTAAAGAGTGTCATGGCGGACATGGGTGGTATAGAAACCGGCAGGACTGGGGCGTGCTGGAGGTATGATAAAAAGGGCAATGTGGTACGAAACTGCTCCGAAAAAAAATGAGCTGTTTGCTATACGTAAACATGGTCCTGATACCAGATACCAGATACATCGCTATGATTGCCAAGTGTCAAGAGCCTCAGGCGTCTGCAGGGATGGCTCGGTGGAGATGACGGTAATCCAGTAGGCAAACCTTGATAGAACCGTGCTTGCGCACAATCTGATAGACCAGTTTTTCCGTACCCGCGGTGTGGACATGCTCTTAATAAATGAGCCATCCCGCACGTTACCAGATCGAGGTTAGTACTGTAACCGGACTGGAGGTGCGGCCATCCTGATTCACAACGACAAGTTCTCTGTATCCAATACTGGAGGCAGAGACAGGTTCGTGTGAATCAGGTGCGAAAGTGTATTCTATGTGGGTTGCTCAATTTCCCCTAACATTTCGATTAGCGTCTTTAGAGAGTGGCTTGCCAAAGTTAAGGATGCTATTCACGTGTCTAGGGAGAACGGTGACATACTCCTGGGCGGCAACTTCAACTCCAAAGCCATCACTTAAGGGAAGCTGAAAACCAACTTTAGGGGGAGAGTGGTGCTAAAGATGGCTGCATGGCTAGATCTCATCGTCATAAACTCTGGTAGTTCAGCAACGCTCAGGTGACCAGGTAACCGGGGCATGATCATCGATCTTACACTGGTGTCGTCACAAATGGCGGATGTGTGTCTGATTGGCAAGTCCTGGAGGACTACACAGATAGTTATTACCAGTATGTGAGCTTGATGTTGAACGAAAACTGTGAAGCAAGCTCGCGAGAAGTAATTTGAATAAGCGTGACCGGGTGTAATGTGGCAAAACTCAATTAACATTCGCTACAGAAGGCCCTGATAAGTGTACCCCCTCCTGTTAATTTGAGCAAGATCACAAATACAGTGGTCGTCGAGGCACTCATGAGCGGCACTATGAGACGGGTCAAGGAATGGTGCGATGCGCTTATGCCCAAAAGGTCTGCTAGAAAGGGTCAACTTTTGTGCTACTAGTGGACCGAAGGAATTGCAAACTTGCGCATGGAGGCGCAGCACCTGCGGTGTCTTGCACATCGACATAGAACTTGCGAAGACGTCAAGGTAGCTGTTTCCGCGTACTGTAATACAAAAGAGGCCTTGGGGAGGGTGATCAAGGTAATCAAAAACCGATGCTGTCACAAACTTATCGCTGATCTGGACGAAGATACGTGGGTCCTGGGTTACCAAATCGTGCTAAAAAAACTGCGTAGCACTGCTATATATCGATCTGTGGTTTCCATGCAATACTTTTTAAAAACGTATTAGCTCTGTATTAGTCTCTGTATTAGCTCTTCGTCAATCTATAACAACAAGTCAATTGAAATGAATTTTTTTACAAAAATAGTGACAACGTCAAAAATATTTATTTTTACCAGTTATTTCTGCAGATTTTGAATAGTTTTTAAAAAATCTTCGAGCGGTGTTCCCATCGTAAAATTTTCCAAACTCTTGTTTTGGAAAGTCAACTCTTAATGACAACTGAGATAAAAATTCATTTTGAATTCTTTTTTTTTATTTTCCATTGTTTCTTTATACTTATTTCTTACTGTAGCCTGAGAATATTCGGGTAAAAATTACATGTACACTCGTTTTTATTTTCAACAGTGAACATGGTGCTATTAATTAAAATACTTTTAATTGGTTATTTTTCGATAGCAAACAATTTATAAATAAACCTTTCATCGCTTAGAATCCACTTGGTAAGATATATGCAGGCAGCAACCGTATAAGTTAAGCCAAGAGTGTAATGTGGGTGAACTATAAGATAATGCTTGATCATTTTCTCATTTTTAAATAACTTTATTCAAACCATTTATTTGTGAAATTAAAGAGTTGCAAATAGAGCAGGCCATGTTTGATGTTTCAGTTAATTCACTTATTAACTAAAATGGAAAACTTATTTATTCTGTTCTACTAAGTTATAAATAAGAACTTTTAAGTTTCCTATAACAAAAATTGATTTTAAAAAAAATACTTTTTACTTTTTAATAACCTTTTAACAAAAGTGTTCTATAAATAGAAACCTATGAACCTTATTATGAGCCATAGCTAAATAGAGTGAAAAAAGTATTTTTATGTTTTTTTCAGGAAATAGTTTTAGCTGAGAAATTTCATTTTTTAAACGCTCAATTTCTTAATGGATTAAATCCTTGGTTTCACAATGCCTTTGCAATTTCACAGGTCGACAAAATCTTGTAGAGCATGGCCTTAGATTATCCCACTCTACTACACCAGTGTCTTCATTTTTTAATTGCAATGGAACTATCGATGTAAAAAATAAACTCTCGTCACTCGCAGGAAATCCAAGCCAAGATTGCTTTTACTGGGGATATCCAGAACTCCCATCAAATCCGTATTTTAATATTAACAAGTAATTATTTTCATGCTCAGCATGAGAAATCAAAAGACTTTGAAGTGTCCTACTGCAAATATTATTTAACAAAGACTGCAATGAAATTTCAGAAGTTTTTTCCGTTATTTAAATACTAGCTGGATAAGCAGCTTTTTTAGATTTTACGATGTTTTTGTTAGTTGGATGGATATCACAATTTTTTACTCTTGCATTTTGACGTTTGGCTTCGTATTGCTGCTTAGGAAAGCGGTTTTTAACTATAAAAGTTAAAGCCTCTTTAGGCATGTAGTAAGTAATATTATTATGTGAGTTTTTCCATGTATTTAAAATGTTTTTTACGCGATTTAAAGAGCCTTCTGTGGTTTCCTTTAACAGTTTTACAGCACCGATATTTCCATCAGAACTTAAAGCCGTTAAAACTGCAGTCGTTAACGCATTTACACTATTTGAACTGCGAAGAGATTCTGTTTTCCGTCTCTTACTACGATTATAACTTTCACCAAATGACTTTGATTTTCTTTTTCTTTTTGAGTTTTCTTCTTTTTCTCTAATTGAATCATGATATTAATAGATGCGTATTATATTGGAAGACTAAATTAAACTTACGTGGGTGGCTATTAAAAGTTAAATCTATTTCGGTATTGAACCAGTCTTGCTCTTTTACAAAAAATCGATCATTATTACGTTTTGATGCATTCTATTTTTTACTGTATCTGTTGTAAAATCTTGAGTTTAGTTTATCTTGAAAAGTTTTTATTATAAAACAATCATTAGCAATATTAAATTAATCTATTAAATTCTGTATAATTTCGACTTTGCTGTCGGCAATCGATTTTCCAGTGGTCTTCAGGTAAGCATAATGGAGCCCAGATCGTTTTATTATATTTATCGTTAAATTGTATACATATGCATGGAAAATTTACAGTGCGCCATACAATATTATTTTACTTACAACAATAATATTATAGTAGATTATGGATGGATTTCTTTCTTTGCACTATGCAACTGCATCTTACCTTTGCTAGTTCTAATCTCATCGAACAGCGCGAAATTCTAAGTTAGATGGTTATATACCTAGTAGCATGGTGTTAGTTTAGGTACGTGGTTGTTGAAAACAAGGACATTATTTTATTTAATATTAAATAGTGTTACTTATATTTGAAAACAACGTATGTTCCTGATTTATTAATCCATTCGAAGTAGAAATGTTCTCTTGATACTTTTCTGTGAAATGCTTCTATCAAAAAATATAAGCAATTACAGTTGATAAAAAATGCCCGATTAGAGGACTTCAAAGACATATAACTTTTTTTAAAAGCTTTTTACGAAAAAATTACAAGAGACTTTTTATTCTCAAAGTATGCCAGATTCTTAGAAAAAAAAATGTTTAAAACCAAAATCTCGTTTTCTTGAATATTTTTACGATAGTTTAAACAATTACGTTTCAGAAAAATTGAATTACTCTAAACAAATTGTAAATAGTCGGTTCGGCTTCTGCGTAAAAATATATACTAAAAAAAAAACTCTAAAAAAACTTTTATTTATCTGGTGGAGACTAGTTGTACAATAGAAAAGACCTAGCCCTCTGACTATTGCGCTCACTTAAGAAATGATTTTTCATTTTATTGAAAGAGGGGCAAATATGGGCTAAATTTTTTGATGGATTTAGTTTCTAGGTATGTTTAAATGCATGAAATCGCTAGAGTGCCCGTGAAAGCTCGAGAAAAAAACCTTATGGATTTTCTACGTTTTCTTTAAATATCCGCATAAGCATACTATTTTTTGAAAATAAAGTAACATCTAAAAATTTCTTTATTTTCATAAGTCAATAAGAAAATTGACTCTTTATATCATATATTATGATATAAAAAAATAAAAAAAAATTAATTAAGAAATTAAACCGAAAAATTTTACAATTAATTTAAGAAACAAAAATCTTTAAAAAATCGAAAAAATTCGGAAAAAGCAATTTTCACTTACTTGGAAGCTGCGTACTTTTAAGACCAAATTTTTTTGGGTTATGATTTTTACTGATTTATATGCTCTTGAGTATTAAGAAGAAGTAAACATTAAAAAAATGGCAAATTTGAAATTCGAAAAATTGAATTTTGGCCAGCTTTTTGGCGATTTGCCTGACTGTGCGCCGGGGCAAAGGGCTCCTGATCCGGACGTGGTGCCATCTAAAGTCCTTAAGATCATAGATGTAGAGAATCAATAAGTTTTGATAGATATGTTTATTGTGTGCCTACGTGCTGGACTATTCAGTGAGCTTTGGAAGGTTCAAAGGATTGTTCTTTTGGACAAAGGCAAACCATCCCCCCTCTGGTACCGTCGTCATTCCAACCCTTAGGTATGCTGGACGATTGCGAGAAAGTGCTCAAGAGGCTGAAAAGATCTTGCTTAAGAGTAGATGTCAGTCTCTTGGACAGTTAGTATGGCTATCGAGGAGGACGCTCGACGCGTGGCTGAGGGGTCGCTAGTGGAGTGGATCTAGAGTCGGTAAGGGAGGATTGGAGACCCTTACATAAGATAAGGAGTGCCTGTGTCCTGTATTCTGGTGACTCTCCATGAAAAATGTCTTCAACTCAGCCAAATGGTCCAACATAATAAGGGCCTTGAGGGGACAAAAAGTACCAGAATACCTTAGAAAGATACTGAATAGCTATCTCCAGGATCGTGTTCTCCAGTACGACACGAACAAAGGATCAAGAGAGAGAAGTTTGATGTCGGAAGTCGCGCAGGGCTCTGTCCTTGGCCCCAACTTATGAAACCTGGTCGGGAACGAGCTTTTGTGCTTTGAAATGCCTCCAGGTGTCAAGCTAACGGGTTTTGCTGATGACATAGCATACCACGTCACAACGAGATTCCAAGAAGAGGCAGAGCGCAAAATCCAGTAGGCGGTCGCGATAGTGTCGCAGTGGCTGTGGGATCACGGTTACGAACTAGCGATCAATAAGACAGAGGTCGTCATTTTTAACAGGCAAAGATGGTCCGGGGAAGACTTTTACCAGAGCGTTGCGGTTAAGGCAACCTGCGCAAGCCCGCTAGTGCGCTACCTGGAGCTATGGGTTGACTCACGGCTCACCTTCTGGGACCAAAGGTGTAGAGAATACTACTGCATTCTCACAGCAAATTGAGAAGTCGATAGCTGGACAGAGTACTGTCAAAATGAGTGACAAAAAAGTGACATTAGAGTTCTGAGACCTAGATGCTATTGTAGAGAAAGATAAGGTCAAAGAGGCTTTCGTTAGAACTTTTGGACTTAAGAGCCAGGAGCCAGAAGTAGCTCTCTTAAAGCCAAATGCCAGAGGACAGAGCCTGGCGTTGATAAAGGTGGACGAAGCAATTGCCAGACAAGTAGAAGAGAAAGGCAGGTTACGAGTTGGCTTTATAAGCTGCCAAATTCGAAGAAGAATTAAAGTAACAAGATGTTACAAAGGCCTGGAATATGAACACGTCTCGGGCAACTGTAAGAATGAAAACAGATCCAAGCTTTGCTTCCGGTGTGGAAGCTCAAACCACCGGAAGAAAGAGTGTCCAGGCACAGCATGGTGCTTTCTTTGCCCAACCACGGACAATAAGCATAAAACAGGCAGTGGGAGCTTCCCTATATTTAAACGAGCCCCAGAAAAGACCAGGGATAAGGCCCAAGCAGTATTAAAATAAGGCAAAAAGGCTTTGAGTTGGAAGACAGCCTTATGTAGACCCACGCTGCGCTAGGTACATTTTACCTATGATCAAGGGAAAGCATTAAGCTTATAGTGGTGCTGGCTAAGTTGGCGGCCTAATATGAAGCGCTAGACAAGGTGCTGGTCCTCAGAGACCCCAAGTTCTTTTCAGGACTCGAGAGCATCAGCACCTCTAGCAAATAGTGGCAAGTAAGCTCGTTAATGCTGTGAGACGCGATGGTCTCCCTGGTGGCTTCACCCTGAAGTAATAATAACGCAGTTCCAGGTTGGATCAAAAGCCACGCGGCATGGCGGGGGTTTTAGTGGGTATGGGTGGTCTGATAAAAAAAATCTACCGAGTCCGACACTACCGCTGTCACTGCGGTGTGCCTCAAGGCATTTCCCCTTCCTCCACAAAATAAAAAAAAAGGAACTACTACTACTACAACTACTACTACTACTACTACTCCCGGGTAGGGTATTGCTAGTTTCCCCATACCGGGCGGTTCCCCGGGTTGCGAATAGGAACATCCTCTTAAAATTTGAGGTGACGGTCGACAGTTTGGGTGGCTCTCTGTGGTGGTGGTCGGGGGCGTGGGTCAGGGAGCGTGTGTGGCATTGGCATGTGTATCTGTGGTGGTGTGGACAGGAGACTAGTGCCCCTTGTCTCCACCGTGTGGATGCATGGGCTGGCTCTGCTTGTGCTCCTTGTTCTTCGCTTTCTGCTGCTGCCGTTGATAGCACTCCATTGCTTGATGTGGGCCCAACAAAAACTAGCACCCGTCGTGTATAGAAGTAAGCGTTAGTTGAAACTTTTTTTAGATACATGCACCACACTCTCACTAAACAAACACAGGAATGCGTACGGATTGTTCCGGGTTGCATGTGGTGGGTCCTTTTCCAGGCTTGCAATGGAGGCCTGGTGGTGGGTAAAGCCGTACGATAAGGTCCACATAAGTCTGGGTAACCACATCTGATATAACTGTATGCCTCATAAACAGAAAAGACGTGGTGGGCTGACTCATCTCCATTTACTACCACTAAAGAGGCTATATTGTGGCACCTTAGTGCCTTACGCCAGCCCATTTTGTTGGGTTGTCTGCCTGATCGTGGGACTGTACATCTGCCGGTCGTCTGGCTAAGATTACCGTTGTGTACCAACATATACATTTATCACACACGGTTACCATTCTTACACTTATTACTCAACGCAAGAGCAGTCTCTGCGGGTGGGACTGAGGGAGAGTGGCGACTTCTGGCCAGCCTGAGTAAGTAGCGGTTCTCTCTGGTAACAGAGAGGGCTGCTGCTCTGGTCATATCCCTTTCTAAATACTTTTTCCTAGAAAAAAAGGGTAGTGCTGACCTCCACTGGTCAGTACAATATTTAAAAAGATGCCAACATGTAAAAACGTCGATGAAAAAACTTGTACCTCACGTGGTAACCTCTCTGAGGGAATCTGCTAGCAGTTCCGATCCGGTGAAAGCCCAGGTAACTGTCACAGAACTCAAAAATTCTAGGAGGGGGGGGGGCACAAAGACGTGTATCATGGCCAACAGGGACTGCTTAAAATTCCATGACCCTTTTTACAGACAAAGGACGAAGAGAAAGTCTGTCGAGCACAGGCATCAACTACACCGAGGACAGCAACGTGTCAATATTTAGCTACCAGACCAAAGAGGAGGTTGCCTCTTCAGAAGGAAGTGGTGCTAAGCTTAAAGTAAAACAACAGCAAGTGGCTGATAGATTCTGATAAGCAATGAAAGATATGACAGAGACGCTAGAAGCCATCAACAAAAAGTATGGTAACACAGCGAACACTGTTACGAATGGGCCCATAGCCGCACTTAAACACCTTGAAAAGGCAGAAAAAAACTCTAAACACTGCTCTAAAGGAAATAGAACGAAGTTCATGATACAGAAGCCCATTGGACAGCCCTGAGAAATGCCAGCAAACCATGTCATAGAAGAAAAACAAAACAGGCAGTGGCAAACAAGAAGAGATATTTATGAATAACAAAACAAGCTAGAAGAAGAAAGTGGATGTGATAACAACAGTAGTAGTGAAGATGGCCGAAGGGCAGACCTTTGCAAAGGTGCTAAAGACGATAAAGGTGAACTTTGACCCTGATAAGGCTAATGTGGCAGTTTAAAGTGTTGTCACTACAAAAAAAAGGAGACACACTCATTAAAGCCAACGGTGTAGAGAATGCCACTGCATTCTCACAGCAAATTGAGAAGTCAATAGCTGGACAAGGTACTTTCAAAATGAGCAACAAGCAAAAGACATAAGAGTTCTGAGACCTGGATGCTATTGTCAAGGAAAATGAGGTCGAAGAGGCTTTCGCTAAGACTTTTAGACTTAAAAGCTAGGGGCTAGAAGTAGCTATCTTAAAACCAAATGCCAGAGGACAGAGGCTGGCGTTGGTAACGGTGAACAAAAAAACTTTCAGACAAGCAGAAGAGGAAGGCAGATAACAAGTTGGCTCTGTAAGCTGCCGAATTCGAAAAAGAATTAAAGTAACAAGATGTTACAAATACCTGGGATATGGACACGTCTCAGACAACTGGAAGAAAGAAAATAGATACATGTTTTGCTTTTGGTGTGGAAGCTCAAACCACCAGAAAAAAGAGTGTCCAGGCCTAGCACGGTGCTTTTTTTTCCCAACAACGGACAACAAGCATGAAGCAGGCAGTGGGAGATACTCTATATTTAGATGAGCCCCAGAAGAGGCCAGAAGGAAGGCTCCAGCGGTCAGCTAGGGCAGTGGCCTACTATAAAGCGCTTGATAGGGTGCCGGTCCTTAGGGACCCAAAGTCCTTTTCAGGACTTGAGAGGATCAGCACCTCTTTCAAATGGTCGCTAGTTAGCTTGTTTCTGCTGTGAGATGCGATGGTCTCCCTGTTATCTCCATCCTGAAGTAATGCTAACGTGGTTTGAGGGTGGATTAAAAGCCACGTGGCATGGGGGGATGGGGGTCTTAGTGGATACAGGTGGTAAACTAATTAAAGAAAATCCACTGAGTCCCACACTATCGCTCTTCTTGCGCTGTGTCTAATGCATTTGCGTTTCCTCCACATAAAAAAAAAAAAAAAAAGCTACTACTACTATTTTTACTACTACTACTATAACTACTTCTACTACTTTTACTACCATATTCTACGTCATTGCAATTATTTTTTTCTCTTGCTTCTTTTGTACCTGAATGTTTTTTATCATTACCACTAATATCTTGGTATATTGGTCGATTTAAGCCGCTAGTCGATAATTGTGGATTCCCCTCTGCAAGTAAAAATGTAAGATTTATACTTGATAAACAAATAATAGTAATAGAGTTTGTTTACCACGCATACTGGTTGGTGTACATTTTATGGTTGTATCAGTATTGGTAAGGTGTTACTACGGAAACAGCACACAATATTTTTTGCCAATGGAAAATCACGATCCACAAATCTTTAAACTGCGTTTACAACAGTTTTGTGAACAGTCGTATTATTAAAAAGGCTACATTTAAACATGTCATATACGGTTCTTATTAAACAATGTAAAACAAGATAATAAAACTTTTTGAGTGATTTATTGATCCATAATGATTGAAAATTACTACTCTGGGCGCTACCATACATAGTACGAATTTGTAGTTCACGAACGTATGCAATGCGTAGCAAACATCTCAATACGCTTATCAAATGAGCTTTCGTGATAGGTTCCATTGTTAAAAATGAAAATAGACTTAGATCTGGACGTTTTGCTTGTACTATTAATATAATTTTTTTGCAAGAAATTGTTACTGGCCGTCTTCTTTCCCTGTAAGTCGGAAAAAGTCTTATTTTAATAATCATTAAACGTGTAAAAGAATCGTTGCCTTAATTGAAAGAACATGCTGACTTTTGTATATAATCAATCAAACACTTCGTTTTTTCAATTATAAAACAAACGTTGTCCTATATTACATAATAATCAACTATCTCTTTATTTTTTAGAAATGTGCTGATTATGTGCTATAGAATATCCATCACCTTGATTTCTCAAGAATCTGAGAAAAATAGTTATAAGACAATTGTTACCGTACATTACATAATAGATATTTGGCGTCTTACTTTCAGAAATTTGCTGATTTTTGTTCATAGTGTCGATGTGCTATGTCAACGTGTAGCTTGCTAAAACGATTTGATTGGTCGTACGATCTACCTTTGATCTCATACTATAGTGTACTATATTGATATGTATTATTTTCATACCTAGCGTTTTTATAATCGCAGCTACAAGTCGATCGTAATACTTTCAAAAATGTGCTGACTTGAGGTAACTCAATAATTTAACTGAACGTCTTTAGTCGAGTCTCCGCACACCACTTGTGAGATGACGATTGTTTCGGGCAAGCTTAGTAGTATATAAAGAAGCGGCTCGTACGCTATATCGGTTAGTTTCGGCGATCCACACGCAACTCACGTGACTGTGTGCATTTTGGAAAAGAACTAGCGCAACAGCGTGCTGTCGAGTCATACGACTAATTAGTATATTTTAGCTTTTCGTGCATTGATTAAGAGTTCGTTTACAGAGTCAGCGCTAAGACAATTTGTTTGAAAAATAGAGTTAATTAGACACAGCAGCTAAAAATTGTGGCCCAGCCATGACTTTACTATCTGTGTCAGTCGAGAGGTAGCACTCTAATTCCGTCAATTAAAAAAGTAATTATAAAAAAAGTGTGGGTGAAGTGTCCAAAAGTCACTAATTGGTTCCACTATTTTTTGGAACAGTTGGGAAAATTACAATCCAAGCAGTGATGTGTAAGTCTGTGTTCTCCTCTTTACCACTTCCATCAATCATGCAGTCCCCGAAAATAGAGTTATCGGTCATACTGTCCTGATACACACTGTACAATCATCTGACAGTAGCGCCGCTCATGTCTCTGTCTTTTGCTCTCTTAGGTAGTAGATTGTTTATCATAATCTATATCTCTCGCTCTCTTTCTTAGTATGTCCAATATAGTTACTCCCTACGCCCTCCTTACTCGTCATACCATCTCACGTATAATAACATACAATACTTTTGGTCCCGTCAAAGCAACATGCTACGTATGAAATAGGATATCTACAATATTATACAGCGTAGATCTCCGCGATTTGAAGATTCAGTATATCTCTCTCTTTCCACGTCTCTTTCTTTCTTGATTTCTGCGACGTTGAGATTTCACATGATCTCCTTTCCTCTCAACAATGTTTTTCATACTCTTACTTCACAAATACTTACATGCAATACTTTGGCTTCATCAAAGCAGACCCTGCCCGAGTGGTGGGGGCTAGTTTTGACGGACCAACGTGTTGTAACAACTACTTACATCCTATAACTTGAGATGTTTCTCCTTTTAGTTTCTTTTTGTGAACTTACATTCACGTCATATAAACTGTGAACGTAACAGTTGACATAGAAATTTTGTAATCAAGGAACTAAATCTTTTAAAAAAATATTATCTCTATGAATTTTTATTAAACAACAGCGTTTCGGAGACCAAACATAAAAGTCACATTCACTTAGTCCAGTGGCATACATTAAGAATTGACACTGTGTGTAGTATTTATAAGCTGATTTTCAGCATAGATCAGACTTATCTTACTAATATATAAAGCAAAGTCGCTAAAACCGTTGTAATCACTAACCGCGGAAACTACAAAACCGATTTTGCTTAAATTATGCATTTCGATTCTTGACGCTTCCTAGATGGTTTTAGTACAGTTTTTATCTTATAAAATTTAATAATAATAGCAATAATTATGCTCAAAGTTTTGTAAAAATACGCCAGCTTTTTTCTTTAGTTTATCAGGATCCACTAGGTGGCGTTGACATATAATCGAGTCTACCTGCAATGGAATTAAATAAGTGTGGCCATAATAGGCCGTCTCGAATATTTCTGCAATTGTATACCGACAGTACATCGAGCTGCATCGTGAATGTAGATGAGAGTCGTGCAGCTGGGCATCCTGATTACCGATGACACTCTTCTCCAATGGGCAAGTGATCTGGGTCTACTTCCACCTGATCCTCTACGATTGACAAATGCTACCAAAAAAAAATTATGTAAACCAATAACATCTCTGGTGGAATACCAAGAGACGTGTCTAGCCAGAGCTCAAGCTGCACAAACACTTCAGAATTATATGGCCGTTTCACCATTCAGCCTAGTGCCATCAGAGAATTTTTTACTACAAATGTAAGCCAGGGAAGATTACCCTGGGAAGCACGGGCAGTCACAACGGCTTCATTCTCAGTGGCTGTCCCAACGGTGTACCCACAGAGAAGGTATTTTCTAGGCCCACTTTCCCGAAAAGCAGTGAGTGGTTGTTTGGACGAGATATTTTTTGGTCAGTGGCATACCTTCCTCCATAACGGTCTCCGTACACAGAGACTTCAAGGGTAAGAGTCAAGCTCTCCGTAGCCAGTTCTTCATCATCAATAATAAATAGTAAGGAATCGCTGGAAGTTTCGCCATTGGCCCTTTTCAGGGCCATTCTAAGTATTTACGTTTCTTACTTAACCATCAATCTCATCGGTTCTTTTAAGGGCCACCTAAGTTTGAGCTACCTTGCCAACAAATACATTTTTATTACCATTTCCGGAAATGTTATTCGTCGACTAACAGACGATGTTAACTAAAGACGGCCACTATTAAACAAAGTCAGTCAGTCACTGGCAGTCGTCATAAGCGGAGTTGTTCTTTGCAAGGCTACGAACCCCAGTGACCGACGATCCTATATTACCCTCTTGACTCCAAGCATTCAATCAAAAATCACCAATACTTTCCAAGGTCTGTGCTGGGCAAACCTAACAGCTATGAAGGAAAAAAACTTAAGCCAACAGAACAGTCTCCAACGGATAAGCATCACGAACCAATCTCCCCATCTTAGTTTACCAAAAAAAACTGAGTCTGCCAAAAATAAGGTACCTTAGACACCAACGTCTTGGACGTTATACCATGAGATGTTGGGAACGATCTCTACAACTAGCTCCAAAGCTTCGGACTTTGTAATTTTTCTCCAGATCAGTCTGTGGCTTCAACAGCAGGCCAGAGAAGATCACTTCGAGGTATCCATGTATTCACAATTGCTGCAAACTTCAGTCAAGAAAGAGTTTACTAAGGAAGCTCACCGCTCTTTTTTAGAGCCATCGGATGTTGAACTACCTTGCCAACAAATATATTAGAACTTAACAAAGTTAACAGATAAGCGTTTAGGGCTCACAAAAGTCTAATAGTTGCAAGAGGGTGAATTGGAAGAAAAACTTCAAATGTATCTAATAAATACAGTTTTAGGCATCAAAAAACTCACGCAGAAGATTTATCGAGATTGGAACAATCGTCAAAATTGACAAATAAAGAATGCATTACGTGAGAGATTAGCTTTTTATTGTATCCTCACAGTAATCTTTTAAATCTTTCAGATTTGTAAATAAGTAAAAAATATATGGATATTTTTGAGGTGATAAAAAATGTAAGGATTACGCTCCAGGACTTTGTTGCTCTGGTAATAAAGTTGTAAGATAAAAGAAAAAAATTTTTTTTTCACAATAAATTTTTTGGGAGTTTTAAATCTTACCGTCTCAAAAAAATAGCCCTTTTTGTAAATTATACGGGAGAAACTGCAAATCAACGGCCCTTTATAGACAACGATTTTTTTATGGCATAAGGAACGCAGTATACTCTTCAGCATAATTATATTTTTTTAATTTTTACAGCTTATTATTTGACCAAAAAAACTGTGTGGGTTCTGAACAAATATGTTTTTAATCAGGAGATTTTTGTTTTGAGAAGTGTCAAGAATAAATATAAAGTTTTTAATTGAAAATGTTTCACATTACATGTCAACACACATGGTGTTTCATTTAGTAAGTCTCGGGCAAAGCTGCGACGGGGGGCCGCTCGTATAAATATAAATATCTTATATTGAACGTGAATGTATGATAATGAAAGACTGGTTTGTTTTGACAAGATGATGGACACTTTATTTTCAGTACTTTTGTTACACAAGAGTGGACACAGAAAACTGCATCTGGACTTACTCATAACCATGGCTGAGAGGGTATGACAAAAAAACCTACTCGTGTTGAACTGTCTGAGCATATTCATTCATGGCAGTATTTTTATGTCTAAGTCCATATTCCATAGACTTTTTAGTCACGTCACAAGGCTTTAGTAATTTAGTTGCACTCTTAGCACAAATTTTTTTTATTCTTAGTTTGATAGAATGAGCTTTACTACTTGCAGTAATTCTCAAACGTCTTTCTTTAAGCCATTCATCATTTGTACTTTGATTTACTGTATCAACACACAACTGTATGATAGCGTTCTCATATGAATTTGTATAGCTATAATAAGAATTTCTTAACTCTGCAGTTTCAATGAACATTTTTTTGCATAATATTTCAGAACTATGATATAAATTTGTCATAAGTATTGCACAAGCTTCAATATCCAATCAACATTTTCTGTTAACGACATCTAATATTGATTCTTCGATTATTTTACGTACTATAGTGCATTTTTTATTTGTATCTTTGTATTTTATCATTCTTTGCAATGAAAAACTTACAGATTTGAGATCATTGAGACGAAGTTCATACATTTTCAAACTTCTTGGAGTGCCAGTTTTCTTAAAAACATTAGTTACAACTAAAGGTTTAGAATAAATATTTTACCCTAGCTGTGCATCACTAGGCTTACCCCATTTTTGCTCAAATAATGTTTTTGACGTACTTTTGTCCGTATTTACATAATAAATGAGTCCATAAATATGCTTGCATTTTTTACTGATACCTGCTATACAGTTGCATGTTGCATGTTATGTCTGTATTTTTATCGAGATATAGATTTTATCGAGATTTATATAGATATGTTTGTACTAGTGTTTATGTTAGTTTGTATGATCAGCTGTTCCCTATAGGTGATGCAGTTTCAAACTGTTTTACAAAGCGAATATAAGTGTGGATATTGTGATTTGCCGTACTTAGATATGGAAGTGTTGAAAACGTACATATCTTTGATGTGGCATCTAGATGTGGCAAATTTTTGACGACCATTCGTAGGTTAGCCTTTTTTAATATTGCTATACCTGTTCTATAGTAAAAAAAAATTTTTTTAAGAACAAATAATGTCAAATATTTGGCATTTGTTTGTACAGTATTATTTAATAAAAATATAACAATTGTTACACGTTAAAAATTATTTTTTTTTTAATTTTATTATATCACTAATTTTGACACGCTGTATTTAGTTAAAAATTTTACGTAGGAAGTACAATGTTTGATTCGCATTAACACGTTGTATTAATACTTAAACGTTTATAAAGTTTACAAGAGCAACTAAGAAGCCCTTGTTTGAATCCTCAAATTGTAGCTGTGGCTGTTCTTAAAGATAGAGACTTAGTTGGTACATCGTAAATGGAGAAAAAATTAGAATCAGCAGAAAGTGTTAGCCTAAATTATTAAAAACTAGAGCAAATTTAAAAATAAGAACCATTGCAAATACTAGTGAAAACAAAACTCCTCATTAAATATTTATTGGAATCATAGCAAACGTAAGACACTTAAGAAAATATGAAAGTTGAGAACTTGTAAGAACACCTGAAACAAAGAGAAAAGACAAATGGCTTTATAAAGCAAAATTAGAAATATTAATAGTTTATTATGAGAAAAGCTATAAAATCTTGTAAAATCACTAAGTTTTAAATGCTACACATGTGCAAGTACTTGAAGATAATATTAAATTAATTTGCTTAGAAGATAATAAGAATTCTAATAAATCTAAAAGTTGAAAAGATATTAAAACTAAACATAATGAAAATAAAAAACATTAATATTGAAAATTAAAAGTGCATACATGTATTAAAGAAAAAAATTAATTTATTCCAACAAAAAAAAACTAAAACTGAAAATTTAAAAGTGCAAAGAAAGGGCGAAAGAAAGAAAAGCCTTGTTAATCGATACGGTTATTCTTTAGCATATATCGTTAACGCTAATTATATGAAGGGAAATGTACTGGATACGTGTATGATAAAGCATTTATTTCTAATAAATTAAAGGAATAACAACAGGCTATTGCGAAACAGAATGTTTAAACAAACATACCACTTGGATAGTTGTTGATGAAGAAAGAAATACCTAAATACTTAATATGGAATGTTATATAAAAGAAAGAGCGATATAATTAATAAAAAGATAGACTAGTTGTACAAGGTTCTTAGCATAAAGAGTATTAGAAAAATCTGTAGTTGCCAGAAAATAAAATGCAGATATTAAAAACATACTAAAATTACTGCTGTATAAATAATTTATTTATTGAACAAATGGATGTTGAATCATTTTTAAATGGTATAACAAAGTCTAAAGTCTACATTTATAAGCTTCAAAGTTATAAAAATAGTAAAAACAAAGTATACAGATTACATAAAGCGTTACATGGTGTTGAAAATAACAGAGCAAATCCAAGAGCTTTATACGTTATATTTGATGATTATATTAAAAAACTAGATTTTGTAAGGACTCATTACGATTGTTGACTGTATTCTTATAATAAAAATATTGATCCTGTATGTTTTTTTTATATTTGTAGATGATTGATTATCATGTAGCAAAACCAAAAAAAAATAATTAACGATGTCAAAGAAAAGTTATAAGAGAAATTTCATATAAAAAATTTAGGGAAAATTAAAAATAACGTTGGCATAGACGTGGAATATAATGAAAAAAAAAACCTTATAACAATAATTCAACAAAACTATATAAAATAACTGGCTCGAAAATGTAATACAGAACAAGCGAAACTATATAAAGCTCTTATGGAAATCAAGTTAAAATTAAAAAGAGATACTGACTGTAATCAAAATGTTGGAAATCTAAATTTAAAAGAAAAGCTCATGTATACTAGTGTGACATCTTATGTCATAAACTTAGTTTTTATCCAATATGGATCACTTTTAAAGTTATAAGAAGCAAACGCTCAGCGATCTTTTAACATCAAGCTGTTTATCAGCTTCTGCAAACGTGTGACGTATAACTTACTTCTCATGGAACAAGCTACCGTCGCAAAACTTGAGCTGTGTGTGCAGTCTCCCAACAATCTTATAAAGCGCTTTTCCTACAACATCAATTTGCACTAATACATCTAAGAATGGGAGCAATCAACAATTACAAAATTTTTTATTGTGTATATCCATAAGAAATTCAGTGAAACCTAACACCACAACGCTGAATCAATGATTTAAAAGAAAAGTACACCGTACATACTGTATGTAAGAGAAAACCAGGCCTTTGAGTCAACGGCTGATTACTAACGAACAAAAATTAAATTTGTTTGGTTGTAGAGCGAATTTACGAGTTCTACCCTCTTCTTAGAAGTTTGATGGTTATACTTGTAAAGGTGCGAGGCCAGATGTAACATGTAGAGTTAATTATTTATGAACATTTCTCAGCTGCTATGATGAAACCCATTTCAAATAATCAATGCTAATCTTAAAATACTTAAATAATAAGATTTAAAGCTTGCGGATAAAAGAAATTTAAAAAATGATATTTAAGATTATATAGTAGATTCTAATTGTGCAAGTGACAATATAGACATAAAGTTTACAACAAGGTTTATAACAAAAATAAAAAATACTGTTAATTTTTCGAAGACACGTAGGGCATCCAATATAAAATGCTTGTTATTTGTAGACTAATGAGCATCATTAGAAGCTCCAACAGAGAAATCATTTATTAAAAATCAATTAAGAGAAGTATTTTAAATAAAATGTGACAACCCAATATGCATTTATAAAGAAAACTCAGGAGCAGTAGTCATAGGTAGGCAGCATTTAACAGAATCAAAATACTTTGAGGTACAGTTTTTCAGCTTTTGTTAAAGTTATCTAAATACTTCATTACTTTACTTAAATTAAACACCTGATCTAATCTGAATACTACATTCATAGATGTACTTCAAATAGTGATCAAATAAAATACTTAAAAATATATTTTATTTCAAATAATACATTTTACTCAGTAAAAGTTGTTTTAAAAAACATAAATTATTTTTATTTGAAATACGATATTTAAAATATTCTATTTTGAATGTAATATTAACTTCGTTTGTATTTAAAATGCATTTGTATTTGAATATGATAAGTAATAAATACAATATATCAATGAAAGATAATTCAAATACTTTATTTCTTGTTAATTGTACAGAATGCATTATTATTTAAAGTACATTATTCCAGATACAACTGTATTTGATACGGTGTTAAGGGTAATTTGTTTAAATACGTTTTAATTTCACTTAATTACTTTAAATACCATGAAATAATACAATTGTTGTTTAATACGTGTTAAAATATTGTACTTCAAATACGAATGTATGAAATCAAAATCTTTTCAAAATTAATGTGAACTCGTCCGTGTTTTGATATTACGTGAGAGCTAATCTTAGATACAAGGGCTGTGAGTATGACGAATCCAAAAATACTGTAAAATACGTAGCACACATCAGTGATGCCAGATGGGACAACATTCCCCTCAGAGCAGAGTTTGGCTCTCTAGAGACTCACAAGCTTTAGGCTGGCACAACAAGAGTCTTTACCCCAGTTTCCCTACTTCTACTTTCCCTCTTCACGTGATAGATGTATGGTTAAACCAAGCCTGGCTAACACCTTATACATTACATTAATCCCGTAGGGGTAGTACTCCATAGTCATACGGACTACATCATTCTCGTTTTTACTGGTTATTAATGGAGTACAATCCCAACAGTATAAATGTAATTTATAAGGTGTTAAGCAGGCTTGGTTTAACCATACATAAATTACATAGAGAGGTCAAGTAGGAGTAGTAAAACTGACGCAAAGACTTTTTTGAGCTGTACTCTAGTTGCACCAGCCTAGAGCATGCGAGTATCTATAGTGCTATACTTTGCTTTGAGGGGCATGTCATCCCGTCTGTCATCACTGGAACACTAGTAGGATAAAAATAACAAAAAGCATGGTTACTCTAGGAAAATTAGTATTAGTGCAAAAGAAATCTGGGTGGTACTTAAACGGTTTCAGAATGCATCTAAATAGTTTTAAACTCCAAATTGTGTCAACTAGCGGCCAAAAAAAATGGTAATAGTGGCCAAAAATGTTTTTTTACGTCTAGAAGAAAAACTAGAGAGTCGGAAAAAAAGTTGTACTGATAAAAAAGATGCGCAATTTCAAGACGAAAAAAATGAGCTCCAGTGAGACAAAATCGGTCCAGCCATTTTTTTGCAATTTTCAGAAAAAGGCTAGATAAGACCATTTTTTTAAAAATCCGTAACTCGCGTTCCTTTGAATTGTAAGACTTGCAAATTCAACACAAAGAATATCTTGTGTCTCTGAATATCTACACCAAATTTTAAAACAATTGATTGTAAACTTTTTCCAAACCGCTGCAAGAAGCAAATAATGGTTCCTCCGCAAAAAAGTTAGACGTGGCTGGTTTTTCAACATATTGCCATTTTTCAAACGGCATTAAAATCGTATAGAGTTACTCTACAACCTACCAGAATGTAGATCCGTTTCACATTTCGGAAGTTTGTGAAAAAGCGATGTCAAAGACAAGCTATTTTCCGTGGATGCGGCGGCGCAGCACGGCCAGTCACTCGCAAACTCTGGAGCTATAATGCAAAGAGGGGGCATGGCCTACCATGGTGGCTCGCCACGCCACCGCATCCACAAACAATAGCCGATTTCTGACATGAATTTTGCTCATACTTCTAAAATGTCAAACGGATCGACGTTTTAGTAGGTTGAAGAGTAACTTTCTACGAGTACAATGCCGTTGACAAATGGCAACATGTTAAAAAAATCAGCCACGTCCACATTTTTTGCATAGGAACCATTTTTTGCTTCTAGCAGTGGTTTGAAAAAAGTTAACAATTGATTATCTTAGGATTTGGTGTGGATGTTAAGGGACACAAGATATACCTCGTATTTAATTTTTAAGTCTTAATATTTAAAGGAATGCGAGTTATAGATTTTTTTAAAAACCGTCCAACGTAGCACTTTTTTGCAAATTGCAAAAATCCCGCTGTATCACTTTTATCTCACCGGGGCTCTTCTGTTCTTCTGGAAATTACGCATCTTTTTTATTAGTACAATTTTTTTGTCCAACTCTCCAACTCTCCACTAGTACCATTTTTTGGGGAGTTAGCTGATCCAAATTAAAGTCTAAAACTATGCAGATTTGTTTTGAAACCACTTAAGTACCACGCAAATTTTTTTTGCGCTAATAGCAATTTCCAAAATCGAAAAGCTAATTTTGTAATACTACACATACAACATATGTATGTTGTAACAGCTGCTTTCTGATCGAAGAAATCACGTTCGGTTCTTTTACAAGAGTAGATAAGCTATGGCGATTCCGGCCCAGGTGGGCTCGAGTCGCCAGGCGATTTCGGCCCACTCCCTCTCCGCGGCGAGCGGCCCCTCTTTTCGGGTGGAGTTATCCCTGCTGCAGCCAATGAGTGAGCAGGAGCTGTGGCTTCCTCGCATTCCTTGTGCGTGCGCTGCTTGAGGTTGCGTGCGCCAGCTGCAGTGCTGCTTGAGTTTGCGCGCGCTGTTTNCCCCTGTGCTGACTGGAGTGATGTGCTTAAGTCTAGAGGTTCTCTCTGTGGTGAAATACTCCCAATTTAAAAATAATGTTAAAAAGAACAAAAAAAAAGTTAGAGGAAGAAATGTTTAGGAAAACTAGAGAGAAAATAATTAAAAGTAATTAAACTCACCTTCAAATTTAACATTTTCTACATTGACAATGGTGGTTTCGGTTTCTGCCGGCTGTAAGACTACCGACAGATCAAGTGGAGCTGTTTGCTCTGTAATATATTCTGCTGCTGTGGCTGCTCGAAGATCATCAAAAATCTCAGTGTATGAAGAAGTTGGTGAGGAGATCGGTGACTCTCGAACTACATCGATGTCACCGACTGAAGAACACGGTCTCGAATTATAATTTTCAAAACAATCTACATAGTGTTAAACAAACAAAAAAAGAAAAAGAAACATTTAAAGAAGAATGGAAAAAGTAATTATAAGTAATTAAACTCACCTTCAAACATAAAATTTTTAATGTTGTCGATATTGATTGTAGTTTCAGCCGACTGTAATACAACCGACAGATCTATAGGAACTATTTATATAAATCGCTGTCTTGCTTTGATGACTTAATTACTATGCTAGTCAAAAACCATTGTTTTAATAAATGTGCTTTATGTAGGGCACAAAATAGTTTTTTCTTTTCAAAATGGTTTTGTCCGTTTGTAAGGCATACTGGAGAAGAGACTTTGTCTTCAAAGTCTTTGAAAGTATGATGCATTTGGGACAAATCGTGAACTTCACGAGTCAGGATTGAACTTATGAACTTAGCTTCATCACTTCCGTGAGTATAAATTCTTTTCAGGTTCTTGGCAATAGTTATTAGATGATACTTTAAGTCATTTAAAGTAATATCACCCTCAAACCATTCGATTCCGTGGACTTCTACCGTCTGGTAATTATTATGCTTTTTTATATCAGACGGTAAATCATTAAAATTGCAAGGTGGCTTGAATATCCAATTTCCAACAACGTTTCCTTGCAAGGAAACCACTGAAAATTTTTTCGGTATGAAGTGTCTGTCAGCATTATAAAAGCCGTGGATACTAATGATGAAATCCATGATGTGTTTTGAAATTGTGAATATTTTAATTAAAAATGATTTTTTCTAATATGTTTTTTATTTGACAAGGCTTTCGTTTTCACCGTTGCTCTTACTACTTGTGTCACATGAGTAAAACTGAGTGAATAATAATATACAACCTGTGTTTATAACTTTTCTTTATCAGAGCTAGTGACATCTGCCCACCCAACAGCGCTGCGTAAAATTGCGCAATCTCTCTCCATGAGCAAGTATGAGATGTAGCTTTCCTTCTCTCCGAGTGCCTGAGCCATTCTTGTGATTACAATCGGTCAGTTAAATAGCTTAGAAGCACAACTTTACTTTTAAAAACTATTTTTACATCTTATTCTTGAATTATAATTAACATATTCTAACAGTTCTTTGTTACTGGCAAAAAAATTTTTAATGAGGAAAAACTACTTTATTCATCGAACTTAGCACATTTTTTTAAATTAATTTAAAATATATCCAATCCCTTATTGCAGAAACATTTCTGATAGCACATGAAGAGTTAATGTTAAAGGCATAGTATTTGCATGACAAATAGGCTTCGTTAAGTTTTGCAAGCGCTGGGCATCCATACTCCTCAATGTTAACGACTCTAAAAGTGTAGAAAACATGAATGACTTGCACCTTTATTATATTCTATCATGTGTGCATATACATACTTGCATGTTAGTATTTCTTCCAGGTTTTTTTTTTTTCAAGGCCCTTGACGAAGACCGTTTCCGCGTCAACAAGTTCAGTTTTTAATATATTAAGCGCTCTTTCATAGGAAATGTTTCCGACATTCCAGCTTATACCATGGAAATTGGTTATCAACCAACGATTTTGTTTCTTGTCCACATAAGATAAATTTTTCCACGCGAAAGGCGGCTTAAGCACTATTACAACTGCCATGGAATCCCTATTTTTCCCAAGTTCGACATATGAAATTTCTTTAAAAAGAAATTTATTATTTGTAGTCTTAAAACCCTGGATATCTACAATATACTTCATCACTAAAAGAGAAATATACCTTCTTCGGTCGAGGGTATACAAACAAATGAATATAGCGATGAAGTACATTACACTAAATACCTAATAAAGCATCCCGATCCTTTTATGTAAATTGAGCATACCTTTTACCTGAATACATCTAAAATAGATTCTTACTGCATACATTTTTTTGACGTGCGTATTATACTTTGAAAACTTATGGCTATGTGCACTTGGTCATAAAATGCAGGTAGCAAGTTTGTCGGACTTGGGATATAGTGTGTAATAAATTTTAAGACTCTGTAATCTTTAAAATGCAGTTATGTTTATAATGTTTCTTTATTTAAATACGATATATATTTTACAATTTATTTACAATATATTTTACAATTTATCTACAATATATTTTACAGTTTATTTACAATATTAAAATTTTAACTTGCGACATATTTTTATTTTTTTTTTTTTTTCATTTTCAACTTCTTCTTCAACCCTTTTTCTTTTTAATAAATTTTTAACTTCAACTATTTCCGGAGATGATTCGATTTTCAGCTGCGGAGAAATGGATATGACCGCAACTTCTGGCAAAGAGGTCAAATCGATAATTTGTGACCCCTGTGCTGACTGGAGTGATGTGCTTAAGTCTAGAGGTTCTCATTGTAGTGAAATACTCCCAATTTCTGTTTCGAGAGAGTAAAAACTCTCAGTGTATGAAAGAGTTGGAGAGCCCGGTGATTCATCACCTGAGGAACATGAATCCTCATAATCTGTTAAACAAAATAAAAAAAATTATGTTAAAAAGAAAGAAAAGAAAAATAAGAAGAAGAAACGTTTAAGAAGATTAAAGAAAAAAATTTAAAGTAACAAAACTCACTTTCTGTCGGCTGTAAAACTACCGATAGATCAAGTGGTGCTGCTTGCTCCGTAATATGCTCTGCTGCTATTGCTGCTTGAAGAGCATAAAAAGTCTTCGTGTACGATGGTGTTGGAGAGATCGATGATTCTCGAACTATATCGGTTTCACCACCTGAGGGACATGAATCCTCATAATCTGTTAAACAAAATAAAAAATAATGTTAAAAAGAACAAAAAAAAAAGTTAGAGTAAGTAACGTTTAGGAAAACTAGAGAGAAAATAATTAAAAGTAATTAAACTCACCTTCAAATTTAACATTTTCTACATTGACAATGGTGGTTTCGGTTTCTGCCGGCTGTAAAACTACCGACAGATCAAGTGGAGCTATTTGCTATGTAATATATTCTGCTGCTGTGGCTGCTCGAAGATCATCAAAAATCTCAGTGTATGAAGAAGTTGGTGAAAAGATCGGTGACTCTCGAACTACATCGATGTCACCGACTGAAGAACACGGTCTCGAATTATAATTTTCAAAACAATCTTCATTGTGTCAAACAAACAAAAATTTTTTTTTAATAATGTTAAAAAGAAAAAATAAGAAAAAGAAACATTTAAAGAAGAATGGAAAAAGTAATTATAAGTAATTAAACTCACCTTGAAACATAAAATTTTCAATGTTGTCGATATTGATTGTAGTTTCAGCCGACTGTAATACAACCGACAGATCTATAGGAACTATTTGCCCCGCAACGCATTCTGCTCGAAAAGCGTCGAAATTCTCCGTGAATGGAGAGATCGGTGATTCCCGAACTTTAATGAATTTTAAAATTATGAATTTTAGATAATAAAAAAAAAAAAAAAAAAAAAAAAAACTTACCGATAACTGCAGAGTTTTCATCATAAGTTGATGAAAGTATTGAGTCTGCCCAAAAATTGTCGTCTATCAGTTGTTCAGGAAATATTTCGTCAAAGATATTAATAACACTAGGCGGCATCTCGTTTAAGAAATTCCGGAACTCCAAATCCTCTTCAAGTTCACTTTCACTTGTCGGATAAACTGGTCGCGTTCTAGCCATTGCAATGATAATATCCAACTGTATGGTTCAAAGTGCTATTTTGAAATGATTGAAATCAAGTGCTACTCTGCTTTTCTTAATTTTAGAGCAACTACTCCGATCCAATAAGATAACAGCTGCGTTAGAAAAGGATGTAAGTGCAATACCAAAACAGCAGTTAGAAAAAGATACTAGAGCAACACCCGCCTCCGCAGTCCCCTCCATTCAAAAATGTGCAAAGCATGCGAAACTATGTTTTGTACCTATGGTATGCGCAAAAACCCTCTCCCTTGGTCTCATGCATACAGGTAATTTTTTGCATGTATGAATTTTTCCTTCTACGATAGGTTTTTCAAATTTTCAAATAGCCAATCAGAAATAACTTACGCCCTCCTTCACCCTTCTACACACATTTTCATGCACTTTCCGGAGGATTTAAGAACTGCTCTTGACCTTAATTTCAAATCACACCTAGTGAATCACACAAGGAGTCAGCAACTTAAGGAGTATTCACACGACTAGGAATCATCATCCTTCAACAAAATAAGGTACTTTTATTTCATAATTTATTAAGCGTTACTCTTTCTCACCCTCATCAGTTTTTTTCATTTTTGTTTTATTTTCTCATTTTTTTTATTTTTTTTTTTTTTTTTTTTTTTCATCTTATCAATCGCTTTAGCCGCAGAAATGATTGGCAAAAGTTCTATTTTAACTCTCTCCGCAGCAATGATGTTGAGAGTTCTTTAAATTTTTTTAAATCTTTTTCATTAAAACAACACTTTTACCGCAGAAATGATGGTAAAGATCTGTTCTAACTCTCTCCGCAGAAATGATGTTGAGAGTTTTTAATTTCCTTCCTTCCTCTTGATTTAAATTTAAAAATCTTTTTAGTAAAATAGCATAGGTTTTATGAACGTAATATTTTTTTTACAGCACAAAAATGGTGAAAAAAACATCAACTGGTGATATCAGAAGGTACAACGAACGACTTTTTCGTCGTGCGATAAATACTTTTGCAAGGGAGTATGAAGAAGAAGAAGAAGAGCAGGCGATTGTACACCATGTGGACCCTGCGAGTTATGAGATATCCACGGAGGAGGATCCCTTAGCAGATGCTGTTTATCATGATCAAGATGCTGCTGCTGCTATGAATCCTCTTGGAGACGTTGCCCAAGAAGCACTTCCCACATTAGATTTTTTTTTTGAAGAAGAAAAAAGTAAGAAAAAAATTATTATTTTATATTGAATCTTTATATTTTGTAATATTTTCTTAATAAATATTTTGTTTCTTTTTTCTTAGAAGAAAACACCCTTACAGCGTCTGAAGCTGCATGGGTAGAGGAAGTGTTAGCTGTTGATACGCCCTTAACAGCTTTATCATCGTCGGTTTCGTGGTGGATGGAGCAAAACTGGAGTTTTGAAACGGGACCACAACCAATAAAAGAAGAAGGAGAAGAAGGAGGAGAAGAAGAAAACATCTCGTATACACTGAATCAAACAGTGCCGACAGTAGCAGCAGTAGCAGCCGATTGGGAAAACATTCCAACACATATACCAAGTATGACGATGAATATGGCAAAAGAAGAAAAAGATATGCTATGGTACGTTGAAAGTTTGAATATTATAACTATAGGAGAAAAAAAAAATTTTTTTTCTATTTTTCAGTGAACAACCACCGCTTACACCACAGCATGAAGATTCTTTACTTGTTGCAGCACAGGTAGTACCGTTAGACAACGAGCTTCTGACAAACAATCTACAAGAATGGACTGATGAAGATCGGAATATTTTAACCTTGAGAGTGGAGACAGCTCTTCAAAACCAAAGACCGAGGGTAATTCAACGAGAAATGAAGAAGAATGATAAGCGAACGGATGAAAGAACGTGAAAGAATTTTAAAACAGGAAATCCGGCTTAAACAAGAATTGACAAGGCTGAAGAAAAAAAAAGAGAGGCTATAGAAAAGCTCAAGCAACGGAGTTTAGCTTTAGCCACGAAAAATAGAGCAAGTCGAAAGCGACCTATTAAAGAAAATTATGTACATGATTTTTGTGAGAAAAAAAAAANATGGAAAACATTTCAACAAACTATAAATAGATATGATGCTGCTCATATCCAAATTCAGTTAGATAGCAGTCTTACAGTTCTAAAGGATAGTGAATTTTTTTTTAGTGAAAAAAAAATGACTTACCAACTTCCGAATTGCAAAAATTTCAATCAGCGATAGCTTTACTAAAAACTTCAATACAACTACTTTATGATCACTTAGAAATAGTAGAAGCAGCAAAAATATTTATCAATGAGTCTGAAGTTTTTGAATCAGACAGTGATCGTGAAGTTGAGGCAGCAGTTACAGCATTTGAAAATGAACCCGAAGTGTTTGAAACAGAAAATAATATAGAATTCGCGTCAACTAGCAAGTTTGAAAATAACTTCATAAAATACGTTCAAGGTGAAGGTATAGCTGCAGGGGCATCTACATCAGCAGTAATACCGTCAACAACAACACTTCCAGTTGCTGAGAACAATAAAACAGTCAGTCTCGAAGATGTTAATAGGGCTTTCGAAAAACGAATCATGACAGCATTGATTGTTAATTTAAAACATTTAGATTTTAGAAATTTTTTCAAAGATGCAAAGAAGCAGTTTTTTAACCGAATACAACAGTCTCTAAGCAAACATGAAGCACTAAAAGTTAATACAGTGTTGTCATCTGAATATGTTGTAGTAAAAGATAACATTGAATGTGCTGATATAAAATTCTTTAACAAAAAGTCACAATCCATTTATCAAACAACTGATTTAGACGATTGGTTTGATAAGAATGTGCAACAACCAATTGAGCAAAGTATGGATGACTTTGAAGATGCTGGTTCTGGCTGGTTTTTACATTCAATATTAAATTTAGTCATCAACATCAATAAATTGAATCCTATGCGAGGTAGTTCATTTATAGATTTACCAGATTACATTAAAAAAAAAATGCTTGTGTAAATATTGTTAACACGGACA
>NW_019384255.1:378154-390407 GCF_000648655.2 Copidosoma floridanum | reverse complement strand
AAAAAGTATTAGTGTAATTAAAATTGATTTAAAACAAATTAGGCTGATATACCTACTCAAAATAAATGTTAAAAAATGTTATAAAAAAAATAAAAGCATGTTAAGGTTAAGAAACTAAGACAATAAGAATTTGAAATCTTAGTCATAAAATAAAATGAACAAATAAAATGATAATAATATCATAACAGCTAGTATTTATTAAAAAAGATGTATTGTCACAAAAGAAATATAAGGTATTCTCCGTACAAAAAGTGAGATGAATATACTTCTAACGATATTTCTCTGCATGTGTAAGTGGAACGCTTTAAAAAGTGTTAATTGAAAATAGTGGGGAATACTTACTAGTGAAAGAGAGTCACCTATAGTCAAGCGTAGAAGTGAGCCAGATTTCACTAAGCACTCAAAAAACGTCACTGTATTTATAACTAGCAGTCCCGTCAGCTTCGCCTGAGCCTCACTAAATGTAACACCACAGTGTGCTGACACGTAGTTTGAAATTTTTCTAATTAAAAATTTTATACCCATTCCGGAGGCATCTCGAAACAAAAATTTTCTCATTAAAAACATTATTGTTTAGTATCCATGCAATTCATTTAGTCAAATAATTAACTGTAAAAAGTAAAAAAAATAATTATGCTGCAAAGTACCGTTCGTTTCTTACGCCATTAAATAGTTGTTGACCCTAAAGGGCCGTTGATTTGCACTTTCTCAAATTATGATAAATGAAAAGGGCTCTTTGTTTTAACTGTAAAGATTTAAACTGAAAAAAAATGTATGATAAAAAATTGTTTTTCCAATCTTACAACTTTGTTACCAGAGCAACAAAGTTCTGGAGCTTAATCGCTCTACGTTTTATCGCCACAATGAAAACATATACATATTATTCTACCTATTGAAAATCTGTGGTCTGAAGTGATTACTGTCAGGGTTATAATGAAAAGCAGATCTCTCATAAAATTGATTCTTTATTTGTCAATTTTCAAGCTGTTGTTTCAATCTTAATACATGTTCTACTTCAATCTTTTGATGACTAAAATTGTTAACATTTTAAGCATTTGAAGTTCTCCTTCCGATTCGCCCTCTTGTGACTATAGGTATGTTTAAAACTTTCGTGAGCCCTAAATGCTATTTTTTATCAACTTTTTAAACTCATTTTATATTTGTAGAGCTCATTATTAACGTCTCCTGGTATTACGTCAGAGACATTGGTGTCTAGAGTACCTATTTTCAAGAGCTCAGTCGTTTTGGTGATCTAAAGTGGGGAGATTGGTTCGTTATGTTTGCCCTTTAAAGACTGCCTCGTTTGCTTAAGTTTATTTTTCCTTCAAAGCGGTTAGGTTTGCCCAGCCTAGACCTTAGTAAAGATCAGTGATTCCGGTTGAATGCTTAGACTCAAAAGGGTCATTCAGAATCGTTGGTTGTCGGGGTTCTCAGCCTTGCGACGAACAACTCCACTCGTGACGCATATACAAGTAGCAAGAGAAAGCTTTTTCCAGACAGTTTCATAGATATATGTCATACGGCAGACATAGATATATGTCATACAATTGGCGCCGGGGGCGTGGCCGGGGACCGTTTTTCCCCGAGGTCACGTGACGGGAGAGGCAGGGAAATGGACCAATAACCCAATACGAGTTTCATGCGTAATTTAAAAATATAATTACCGACATAACCCAGTACGAGTTTCACGCGTTATTTAAACATAATTACCGACATTGGTTGGTAACAATAATTTTTGCACGTGACCCAATAAACCGAAAAAGGCTCGCGTAGTTTAAATGTTGCTAGGATGGTAACAACAATTTTTTCCTGACAGAGAAAAAATGTTACTGACATTGCTTGGTCAGTAATTTTTTTTCTTTTTAGTGGAGTGAAAATTAAGGAGGTTTCCCCGATTATCAGCTGTGAAAATCCATGAATTCAAAAGTCCGAAAATACGGCTAACGCTACTACCATTTTTCTGGCTTAAAATTTGAAATTATTATGAAGATTAAGGGAGTTGGTGGTGAGCGAAGTTTCTTGAATAAAAGCAATTTAAATTTATTTAAAACATATATTGTATAAAAACACACTTAACTAATAATATTTATAAGTTTAGCTGCGATGTAAAAGTTTTAAAAACAGTTTTTTTTCAATATTATACAACATTATTAATTCTATTTAATTTAAAATGTATGTCGTTTAGAACTATTTCTTAACAGTACGTAGTTAACTCAAAAAATACCATGTCAAAATTTTGTTTTAAAAAGAAATTATCAATTGCAGAATAAAGATTTCTTTTAACATATTTTCGTAGAGTTGAGTAATGTTCTGTAATCAGCTTTTCAAAATTTGATACACTGATTTTATTCACTAGAGTAATACTTTGTAGTTAAACAGTTAACTCATTCACTATAAATTCTTTGCACTTATTAACTAACGTTACTGCACCCTCGATATGACGTAGTCTTTCATCCACATATATGACAGCTTGAGTGAGTCCTAAAAAGGTACAGTATTGCATGATAATGGTTGAACCCGCATGTTTTCTTTTTTTTCTTATTTCCGTCTTGTCCATCGTTAATTTCATTTTTGTCAAAGATCACTGCTTTCATTCCGTAAGATGATGTGAATATCAACTCGATATTACCAACTTGTATATGTTCCATTTGATCCATGTTTTTATCAGTAAAGTAATTATTTGTAGAAGCAAAATAATCTTTCAACTCACTCCATACATGTAAATTTATAATTACATCTCCTGTGAACTGACATTTGGAAAGCTGCAACAAAGGTTCGAAGCACTGGCGATGTACATTATAGTGAAGGCCCACGACGATTTTTTTCGTACCCGTCTTGTTGAGTGGATACGAATGTTGTAACACCTTTGCCGTGGATACTATAGCACTTTTATTGTCCTTTTAATTTTCTATAGAATTAATAAAATCTGATAAATGTTTAGAGCTATTACGCGACGAAAAACGCGTTTGTCTTGATTTAACACGAGCCATTTTTTACAGTTTCGTACGACACAGTTAAATTTAAAAAATTTTTTTTATCGACAAAGTTTTGCAGGGGCTGCGAAAGTTATTTATGTCCGACGTTATCTAAGCTTCAAGGAAGACTAACGGGTCTATAGAAAAGTGAAACTCTCGCGCTTGAAAACTTGTATAGTGGTTGCACTCTCCGCTCTCAAAATTTTTTCATGCGTCGCAACCCTTCCCACAATATGTGATTCATTAGCAGAGATAGTATACCCTTATTTTATCATATAAAATGCTGTGGGAAAAACATGCTCAAGCCCGAAAAACACTCTTGTTTCGTCACCGGGAAAATATCTGCAAACAGTTGTAGAGAAAAGTAAGTGACGACAGCGGATGTGCGCAGTTGTCCCTCAGCTGTAATAATCTTATGCTTTTTCAAAATATGAAGAAGGGTAAGTAACCACTGTGGAAGTGAATCATACCGTAACTGTAGAATTTTCCAGGGTATGACTAAAGTGTACCTATGTGAGTGAGTACACCTTTTACATTTACTATACGTTGGCAAAAATTTTTGGCAAAAAAGAGGGGAAAGAAAATATAGAAGTAGATGGGAAAAAGAAGAAATTGTAAAAGAAAATCAGTCTTTATCCGACACTCTCAGCCACATCACATTTTTCTTGCTGATACGCTGCTATAATTTTACGTGTTACATCTTGTTCGAAATCTTTTGCGTGTTACATCTTGTTTAAAATCTTTTACGTTTTCCATTAACTTAAAAGTTTTATACAGTATATTTTTTCCGTTACTTAAATTTGTTTATATTCTGTATCAATGTATCTCTACGGGGTGTTGCAGGTTTTTGCTAGCTACAGTGTTTTAGTTAGTTATTTCAGTGTCTCTCTACAACGTGATAAAAGTTTGTGCTAGCTACACCGTAAAATAAAAAAATCGGAAAAAATGGAAGCATCTAATATTACAGCGTTGTTTGAGGTAGTACGTTCATGTGTACGATACGCGAGTATTGTGTCGGAAGATGTGTGTAAAGCGTACCCGGACAAGTGTTTTAGTGAGAAGCTGCCTTTATACTCCGTTAACGAGTTAAGAGGAGTATTGCAGGAGCTTTTCACCGTTTACCTGGAGGATGTGCACGCTGTCGTGTTATACCCCCCTCATCTGGTACGTAGTCCTATAACTATGCAGGCTGTGGTAGAACGTCTACCGTCTAAAGCTAGGAACATCACGAAGTTGAAGAAAGTGTACTAGGCGTACGATAGAAGTGGTAAGTGATTCCAATTTAAGAAATATTTTATACTTATAAAATTTTCTATGATGATAAAAATTAAACAGAATCTTTTTTTTAGTTGGCAAAATATGTTTTGAAGATGGTGAAAATCTTCCAAACGTCGGCGGCACCCTAAAGAGAAAGCTGGAGGACTCCTTGGACGATAGTATGCCTGGACCGTCGGGGGAGGAGGGTCTTTCTTACAAGAAGGAAAAAATTTCTCCAGGTAAATTAAAATCTTTATGGACATGTCTTTTTCCATCATTTCATTTTATCTTTTCAATTATATTTATTTTACAATAATGTGTAGAAAATTAGGGTGACCGCTAAAGAGATGTCCGAACCCACACCCGGTCCGTCGGGAATAACTACGATACACTATACCAACACAGGTCAATTTAAAAATAAAATTTTATATTTATATATCTCAAAAGTCTTAAATAATATTCTAATTACCTTTTTTTATCTTACAGATGGGGTCGATAGGAATGAGAGTACTCCTATTGAACAACCTCAGGAGCAGCAGCCTCGCGAACATCAACATGGAAGAGGTTTTGCAAGCGTCGCCGTGCAGACCGAGGGTGAACCAGACATATCGAGAGGTATGGAATATATCATACTAGAAAGCGATAGAGAAATTAAATCATTATTCGTTTAAAGCAACGTGTCGCGCTATAAGATTTAAAATTACCAAACCTACGGATGTAGCAAATACTTTGAAATGGGTTAAAAACGGATTTCAGGAACTTATTAGTGTTATTAAAAAAAATTACACGACGAGTAATTATCTTGTAGGTATCAACTTGTACTCTGACGCGTAAAAAATGAAAGATCGGCTGGTGTATATTTCATATTAATAAATCAAACTAATTTTGAAGATATCTGGGGCCTCTACGAAAAAATCGAACAGAGTAAGCGAATAATTGACATCGCGAAAACGTTGGTAGTTGAGGTGACTTATGTTAAATTATCTCAAGCGTGGGGTGTGCTGGAAGATGTTATAAATAGTTTAAATAAAAAAGGCTTCTGAGTGATAAATAATAGCGATAATCTATGTTTAGCTAGGGCTCTTGTGTGTGGTAAAGTTTTGACAGCAAAAAATTGCTCGCGTGCGTGGCCCCGACGATAGGAAAAGATAAAAACAGAAAATGAATAAAAATCAGAAGCTATAAAACTAATGCGAAAGTGTAATATTGATATAAATAATGAGCAAGGGTATGGATATGCAGAGTTTTCTAAATTTCAACAGTATTTTAAACAACATAATATACGTATTCTGATTTTTGATTACGACACTTTTGGCGATGAATCTTCTTTAATTTATGATGGTAATGATGACGATGTGGTGGATAGTTGTTCTTTATCAATAAATATAATGTATTATGACAATATTGGTCACTATAATCTATTTAAAAATATGTTAGCTGTGAAGTCAAGTTATTTTTGCGTTACGTATAACAAATCATACAGTTGTATAGGAAGTCATAAATGTGTATCTGTCTGCTCTGCATGCAATGGAAGCCCTAATTGCAGTAACATAAGTAACTTAGAAAAAATACGATGCACGAATTTTGGGCGAAAATTTTATGGTCGAAAATGTTTTGACAATCATAAAGCTAAAGGTTCTCTTTCGAGAACGAAATCTCATAAACACGCGAAAAAAAATATTTGCGAAACAATAAAAATATGTCATACCTGTGATAGATTTATAAATTTATCGAAAGGTAAGCATGATTGCGGAAAAAATATTGCAAAGAGTGTAAAAGTGTTCATGCGCTTAACACATTATGTAGCATGCAGCCTATTACATTAAATTATAAATTAAATAATAAGAAGAATTGTTTTATATTTTACGATTTTGAAACGACACAAGACACAAAATTACATGATACTGTCGACACGCGAGTACACAAACCAATCTTTTGTGTGGTACAAGTATGATGCTATGCATGTATAGACGAAGTAGAAGAAGAGAATTTGCACGCGATCCGCCCTCTCTGTGGTGTTAAACAGCTTATTTTCGAGGGGGAAGAGTGTCTAAAAAATTTTGTCCATTTTGCAGTAAGATTTGAAAGTAAAACTTTCGCTTCATTTATTTGTATAGCACATATCTCTAAGGCTTTTGATGGTCAATTTATATTAAAATATATAGTAGATAATAAAAAAAGGTACCCCGAGGTTATTCTCAATATGCGTAAAAACTAAGTTTATAGATTGTTTAAATTATTTACCTATGAAATTGGCTCATTTACCTAAAACGTTTAGTCTTGCAGGAAATACAAAAAAAACGTATTTTCTACATTTATTCGTTACCAACGACAAAAATTATAATGGCCCTTATCCTGATTCGCGCTACTACGCACCAGATTCTATGAACATCCGTGATCGCGCAGAGTTCTTAGAATGGTACGATAAAGTAACTTAAAACGTAAATGTGCAGTTTGATTTTAAAAAAGAACTTGTTGAATATTGTGTGCAAGATGTTAAAATATTACGCGAAGCTTGCACGGCTTTCCGAAAAATTTTCATGCAAGTTGAAAAAGTAGACCCTTTTGTTGAAAGCGTGACAATAGCAAGTGCGTGTTCCGTTCTATATAAAAAAAACTTTTTAAAAAAAAACACAATTGGTATTATTCCCGCAACTGGATATACACACGCAGGACAATTTTCTAAAAAATGCATCCATTGGCTTTTATGGGAAGAAAAAGTAAGGAAAGTAGAGATCATTCGTGCAGGTAGATCGCGAGAATACCGATTAATAGAAGGCCCTGTCGTTGATGATTACTTAAAACCTCGTGTAGAAAAAAATAATTCAAAAACAACTGTGTTTCAGTTTCACGGATGTTATTTTCACGGTTGTATCCATTGTTTTCCTAACGATCAATATCAAAAATTAAATAACAACGAAACTTTTACCGAACGCTACGAAAATACTATAAAAACAAGTTTAAAAATAAAAGAATACAGCTATGAACTAATTGAGATATGGGAGCATGTATTTGATGAATTCATAAAAAATAATAACAAGTATTTAGAGTATATAAAAAATCACCCAATTGCTAAAATTTGTACTTTAAACCCTCGAGATGCTTTTTACGGCGGTCGTACGGGTAATATTGTTACTCATTATACGGTTAAAGATGGCGAAAGGATAAAATATTTAGATGTTTGCTCACTACACCCTTATATTTGTAAAACTGCGACATTTCCACTTAACCACTGGAAAATTTATACAGGGAATGACTGTTTGAAATTATTAGGAAAAAATTTAGCAAATTTTAAAGAAAATGTCGAAGGCTTAGTAAAATGTACAATTTAACCACCACGAAATTTATTTCACCCCATACTCCCTACAAAAATAAATAGTCGTTTACTTTTTGGATTATGTCGTACGTGTATGGCAACAACCTTTCAGGGCGAATGAATTCACGATTTAGAGTCGGATAGAGCATGGGTATCCGTAAAAATCAAGAAAGCTCTAGAATTAGGATATTAATTATTAAAAATTAATGTCATTTGGCAATATGAAGTTGCTAAATATGACCCTGTTTCCCAAAGCGGTGGTTTATTTACAGAGTGTATAGACACTTTTTTAAAAATTGAGCAAGAAGCAAGTGGTTGGCCCTGTACAGTTAAAACTGAAAAAGATAAATGAGAATACATCAATAATTATGAACATAAAAAAGGTGTTAAGTTAGATATTGACAACATTAAAAAAAATCCTGGGTTGCGATCTGAGGCAAAATTATGTTTAAATTCATTTTGGGGAAAATTCGGTCAGTGGGGATATTTACCTCAAACTAGTGTAGTTAATGATTATAAAGAGTTAGTAAAGGTGTTATGCGATGGTGAAAAGTATGTAGAAAATTGTCTACTGGCGAATGATAGTGTTATGTACGTAACGTGGTGATATAAAGAGGAAGCGTCACTTTCTTACCCGTGTACAAACGTTGCTATAGCGGCTTATACGACAGCTCAAGCGCGCTTAAAACTATATTCATACTTGGAAAAACTCGATCGAAGAGTTTTGTACTGTGATACAGATTCGGTGATATTTACTAGTAATGACGAAAATCTCAGTGAATATCAACCACCCACTGTTCCGTTATTAGGACAGTTAACAGAGGAATTAGAAATGTATGGTAATGGATCGTATATAGTGAGCTTCGTTTCTGGAGATTCTAAATTTTATGCGTATCGTGTGCGAACAGCTACTGGGGGCTTTCACGATGTTTGCAAAGTCAAGGGCATTAAATTAAATTACGAAAACTCGTTTAAAATAAATTTCGATTCTATAGTAACAATGGTCGATCAATGGAATAAAATAATAATGTAGAATCAGATAACATAATCAAAATTAAAAATTCGATGATTAAAAAGTCTGATATACATGAAGTGGTAACGCGTAATGAAGAAAAAATATGCGCGATAGTTTCAAAAAAGCGGCGGTTTATCTCGGAAACCTTATCATATCCTTTTGGTTATAAGAAGAAAAAATAAATAATTAAATTATTTTTGTCATAGATACAGTACGTGCGATCAAAAAAGTCTGTGCTGACGAAAATTGTGATTGCCATCTTTACTATTGTCGAGTGCCAACATGCAAGTACTATCCCCCCCATAACTCTTTATAAGGAGGTTTACCATGGCACTCCCTTTTACATACTATAATTAAACTTAAAGCTGATGGAGAAATCAGAGTATATCGTGAAATGTATGAGACACTGTTTAAGTATGATTTGCTTGGAATGTCGTTTGAATATGTAAGAGTATTGGGCTATTTTAATGAGTCGAGTGTTATATGGAAATTTCAAAAACCTGTTGAAAATTTGGACTTCGACGATGAGTTAAACACTGTACCATATAATAAGCTATTAGACACGCATGTTTTTTCAAATATTTCAACAGCAGAACTATTACACATAATCGATACAAACCGAATTATAAAAATCCAGTTTCACAAAGTTCGACGCTTGAATGAAGAACATCGTGATGACGGTATAATTTATAAATGTCGCAACGGTCATTTAATAAAAAGAAAATATTACAACCGATGGATTGACGTTATCAAACATAGACGTCGACTAAGATTAGAAAATGAATTGTAAGAATTTTTGTTTTCATTTGTATTATTCAAGTAAACCAATTTTATACTTTAATTTTTTTGTTGTAGATCTCTCACGTACTATCCAAAAATACTGCTCTTCATAAAAAAAATGTTCATGTTATGAAAGCGTTTCTAAATTTCCTGAGTGTGTACGCTTTCCAAGTTTTCGCCAGACATTGCAAGGTTTATCGTGGCAATCATTATTTCACACACTGTTAGAATTAAAAAATAAAATGGAGATACTCGCCTATGGACAATTATATAAAAAAATGTACAGTTTGCAAACAGGTTCAAATATGCTATTCCACATAAAATTTATTGGACAGTTCATAACTACAACTGTAATAAATTATCATGGTTCTGAGGAAAATCACGATAATATTCAGGAATTGGAAACTATAACGAGTGCTGAAACTTTATTTATTATAAATACAAACACCATAACAGATATTTTTGTAATAGCTGTGCTAGATGATAACTGTCAAAATGAGTGGTGTGCGTCTGTTGGTATGCATTTGTAAAAAAAAAAAAAAGATGGTGACAAAATGTATGGTAATAATTATGTAAAAATGTAACAAATATGCATATTGTGAAATTTGATAATGTAAAGAAATTGTGAGGTAAATTTTACAAAATATATTGTAATAATTATGTAAAAATGTAAAAAATATGCATATTGTGAGATTTGATGATGTAAAGAAATTGCGAGGTAAATTTTTAAATAAATAGTGTTGTACTTGAAAAAAATTGAAACCATTTATTTTTCCCTAATTTTATATTTTACACATACATTATATACCAACTCTGCTAAAGAAAAAAATACGATGGTTATATCTGTGAAAAGGTGAGTCAGTTGTTTCATTCATCTCTTTTACTCATTACATGATTATTTTGATGATATTTTTGAAAGGGTTTCTTAAGATAAAAAGAGAGAGAGAGAAAAAGAGAGAGACAGGGGGGAATGGTTCTCATACAGTTAAATATACATCCGCATTAATGATGATTTTCTCAAACGTGTAAGGAAGATGTCACTACATTCGGTTAAAAAAAAAAAAATTGTAAATGCATGCTGCAACCTGTTTTTACTTAGTATTCAACGATGTCAGCAAGTAGCAAGAAGAAAAAGGGTACTATAGAAGAGAAGACCCCTCTCCTAAAAGGAGGGAGGACGAGGAGAAAAAAAAGTCGCTATTTTTATCGGTGAAAAAATTCACAACTGATTGATTCTCCAGTAACCAAAAATTTGGTTCAGAGAATAAACATTACAAGAGAGTGTAGTGGTTTACCATCATGGATTTCGTCGTAGATATTCATGGTTTTTACGACTCTAACAGACATATTATACCTAAAGAAGTTGCAGTGGTATTGATACAAGCAAATGTCATAGGTCACTGGTTAATTAAACCACCCCGCCTATTCAACGATTTACCTTACGATGTAGAAAAAAGCAATGATCACAGCACCCTAGAAGTTCACGGTATAAAGTGATTTGACAAAGATATCACAATAAATTATTTAAAATATTGTCTTATTACACTTACTCAAAATCTCAAGAGAATTTACATGTATGGTGATAATGGTGCCAAATTTATAAGTTTAATACTAGCACGGGAGGTTCATGAGTTATCGCACATTCGTACCTCATTCAAAATGCATGAAAATAAAAAAATTGGTATGCCAATTGGTCTAACGCATGCGCAAAAACATTTTGAAGACAAGCAGTCATTTTGTGCCCTGTAAAGAGCATGCATGCTAAAAGAATGGGTCGTCAAGACCTTATCCCTAAAAAAAGCATCATCGCAGGATAGTGATGCATATTACAACGCCTTCCAGAATAATAAACGTCCAAGTCCGCTACCATCGTTCCCCGGATGTCCAGAAGTTGTAGCTAGTGTCAGTAATAATGAAAAAAAATGAAACAAATATTTTTCATTGTACGTTTTCAAAAGTATTATTGCAAAATAAAACTGTCTAATTAATATTTTTTGCTTTTTTAGATTACAACCCCAGCCGAAATTTATTAAAAAAAAAAAAATCCTATACGTACAAATATTAGGAAAATAGTAAGATACGTAAGAGAATTAAAATTTAAATTAAAAAAAAAAATACATATTTATCACAACAGTCATACCATATCTTTGTTGGCAATCGTATGCTTTACTTTTTTTTTTATTTTTGTCAAATGCCAACATTTGTTATCAATAGCACCTGGTGTACGTATCAATCGATTACTAAGTACTATCGATTTTTAAATCTGAATGATAAATCATATTTTTCATTCCATAAGTTTTAACAAAATGATGCGAAGAAAAATTAATTTGATAAAAGTAATCCTTACATCAGTAATACGATGTACCAAGAGGTAAATAAAAAAGTAAAAAATTTAGTTAAAAGCAAAAAAACTTTCACTTCATCGTAATAGATACAAGCTTGGATTCTTTGCGAAGAAAGTTACTTACGTTGTATTATGAACTTTGCATATTTTGTAATTGCAAGCATACAGTGGTTACGCGCACGTCTGAGATTTTCAACCTCGCGTCCTTGTTTTTCATTTGTTCACTTATCGCATATCAAATACGCGTTTCTTAATTTGCATGTAAATTTATCAAGAGATCAGAAAAAGTATGGGTAATAATGACGAGACCAAAAATACACGCTTATTAATTATCAAAGTCCTTCATCAAGCACAAGTGATCCTTTTTAAAGCAGCGTAAGAATAAGATTCAATTTTTTTTTTTCTTTTCCTACACAACAATTTGTAAGGCGGCACCTCCTCAAACAACTTTTTAACAGTCCCGAAGAGGCTGTTATGTATAACACGAAATATTCACCAACTAAATGGAAAAAAAAAAAAAAACCATACGCTCCGCGTGATTTCAAAACGGGGTTGTTTGCTTGAGT